>JAANSN010005293.1:0-12752 GCA_036850665.1 Dicranocentrus wangi | reverse complement strand
GGGTAGGAAATGAGGGGGGAGGGGAGGGGGGAGGGTAATGGGGATAAGAAATGAGGAAGGGAAGGGTATCGAGATATGAAATGAGGGAGGGGGAGATTGGAAATGTTTGTTTTGTTTTTCGTGTGTACTTTTTGTTTTTCTTGTGGCTTTTGCTCTTTCTTATAACATTTATGTTAAATGATCTTTTTATACTACGGGGTTGCGCAGCCAGCCAACAACCCTGTTAGATATAAATATGTATATGGTTCCAAAGTTAAGACCACGAAAATATTTTTTTAGTTACAGAAACTCAAAGTGCGAAGCAAAATGCCTAACATCAAGTTACAGAGTTCGGATGGTCAGATTTATGATGTAGATGTTCAGATTGCATGTTCCTCCGACCTAATTAAGACAATGCTGGAGAATCTTGGAATGAGAGATGGTGACGAAGAAATCATTCCTATTCAAAACGTCAATTCGAAAATTTTGATGAAAGTCATTGAATGGGCCACACACCACAAGGTTGTATGTATGAATTTTGTTAATCATTTGTTAATTATTCAGATTGGATATTGTTTGTTTTGGTCGAAACAATAATTTATAAATGCCTTGTAAGTAAATGTCAAATGTCACTTCTTACTTACTTTGAGTAGAAAGACACTAAGAAAATCGCAACCACTGTGTTCCGGATGAGAAACTCTTAACCCTAGACCCGAATCCACTCGAGCACCCCGATACCCTCTTGCCCAAAATCACGATTGAGCTTACGTAGTTATGCTTTATGTTAACCCCTGCTCCTCTGCATATAATGCGCTGTCCGATTATCTTTTCTCAAGTACAGCTGAGATAAAAAGACCATTGTGAAAGCAGTCCTATATATAGTAATATAACACGCAGAAGTATGTACTGTCGAAAGTAGCTACTGTGATTCAGCAAAGTGTACAAAGTGTAGTACAAAAATTGAATACAAATTGTTTGTGCTATGTGAGGCAATGGAAAACTAACGAGGTGTTAATACGCAATGTAAGACAGTCACATATTATGTATATGCACACGACTAACTGTTAACGAAGGTGTCATTCAGAACCCAGTTGTTTTGATTGTCTCGGTAGTGTCTTTCTATTCACAGTACCACATGTATGTATGTATTTATATATGTACATATAACAATAGGATGACCCACCTCCACCTGAGGATGATGAAGAAGCAAGCAAAGCCAAAAGATATGATGATATAGGTATTTGGGATTCGGATTTTCTTAAAGTTGATATAGGGACTCTTTTCGAACTTATTTTGGTACGTGTACGTGTATATTCTGTTACTAACGTATGAGCTGTTTCGTCGAACTTTAAGTTTTCATGAAGTATTATTTTAGAATATGTATACATACATACATATTACCTGCTCTACTAATACACAATTCATACACACATACATATATATACTTACGCATATTATTATATGTATTTTATGTATTCACGTTTGTATATATACAATAATATTATTATACGTCATTATAGGCCGCTAACTACCTGGACATTAAGGGGCTACTCGATCTCACTTGCAAAGCCGTTGCAAATATGTGTAAGGGGAAACAAGTTGAACAAATACGTAAAATGTTCGACATTACGACAGATTTTACTCCTGAAGAAATCAAGCAGATCCAACAGGAGAATGAGTGGATTGAGGGGAAGTAAAATAATATCTAATTGTGCTTATTTGGAATTTGAGAAAACTTGATTTGCTAATCAATGAGAGTATATTAACTATAGGGCCATTGTATTACGATGTAACTGATGTATGTATTCGTTTTTTAAATTATTATTAATGTAAATATGTGAGAAATTTTTTATAAGTATTGTCACCATTATTATTATGTATTTTAGAACTTGCAAAATTTTTCTGTTTGCTATTACATATATGCTGAGCATCCTGCTTAAGGCTAGAATATTCCAATATATGTACATGCCTATGTAGTTTATCATTCTAGCTGGATGAAACGTTGTATTTCTAAACCAGATCGCAAATAAATTCAATCTTAATTTTTGTAGAATTACAAGTGTATGTATTCGTGAAGCACGACTAACTAAAGTTATCCTCGTTTCATTTATTTTTGGCTAAACTAAACTTATGTCAGTGATTACAGCACAATAACATTTATTGAATTCATCAACCAGGTATAAACAAATTCATGCGCGTATGAACGTCTTAAATGTTATTCTTATAAGCTTATACATACACCTAACAAAATAAATGACAAACTTTGTGTGTGTGTGTATGTACTTATTTACGTGCGTATAATAACCTAAATATGTAGTCAACTTTACCTACTTTCCATTGTTCTCCTAACACATTGCATTCTATACAATTTAACCTAACACCACAAAGTGGTTTCCCAACCCTCTGGGCCCACTAGTAGGTTTTAGTAAGTCACACATCATTCGACAGCTAGTTAAATGTAGACACCAACGACACACATCCCAAGTCCTGATTTTGCGTGCTAATAGAAGATATAACGGAAAATAGGAGTGTTAACATGCTTCTATATTGGTACTTATTTGCTTCATATCTTATATCGTAAATACACACACGAATTTGGAACTTGGGATGTATGTTGTTCGTACCTAAGTGTCAATTACATTTACAGATGCACCTGCGGGATTGCCTAAGGCGTATAATGTATGTACATATTTACAAATATGTGTGCACATAATATATGCACGTATGTATAATTTTCACCTGAAATTTGTACAGAAAACTAGTCATCATTAATCGCAAACAATAGTGTGTAATTGTATGTTTTATTGACTAACATTTTGTTGAAGTAATTAGTACATATACATACATACATACGTATTTTTATATTCACTATATATAGATTCATATACATACAAATACTTTCAGTACTTTTGTATAATGCACTTAGCTTATATATTATGAATCAATGTCAAATATGTAAGAAATTATTATGTAAATGTATATGTATATGATATCGTACACCAAAGTCACTAGTAAAATTGCCAATCATATCAATAGATAAATTTTAGCTACATACCTTATCAAATTATACATATTTGTACATTAAAATTTATTAATATTTATAAAAAACTAAACTAAATACATACATAATATGTGTATATTTTGTATAAACATATGCATGTACATTTGAAATTTAAAAATTCCACCATTCAAAAATGTATACATATATGTATTACTATTTATTGACAAATACAATATGAACCGTAACATATAAGCAAAACATAATCCAGTCAGTGTAAATGAAAAATACTCGAATAGTGAGGCTACTTGAGATCCACCGGGATAAGTGGAGAATTGTTTCTTAATGTTATGTTTGGTTAGGTTAGAGGTTAGGTTAAGTATTGGTGCACTGAGCATGAAATTTTTCGGTCGCGTTGGTCTATACGTTTCACTGATACAAAATGTTGCATTGCCAACCTAGTTGACTCTCTACACGTTGAGATCAGTGCAAATTTGTATACATACATGTTTCAAACCAATCAAGTTTTTACCCCTGGATAGAGGACAAGGGGTCATAATTAAGAGATGAGATTAGGTGCCATTCGACTCCTCTCGTCAATAGCTAACAACTAAGCAAATATGAAGGAACTGTGATTTGCCCCGATTGCTTTACCTCAACCACGTTAAGACAGACTTCAGACACATCAGATTGGGTCTATTGCTGCACAGAAATAAAATTTACAATCCGCAACCTTTCACCCAACCGAACATGGATATCGAGATATGTACCACCTAAATATCCTTTGTTTCCATAAGGTACTTTGCTCTAACAAGGAGGTACATCGAGATGTTTAATTTGTATGAAGAAATACAACATACATATACATGCATGATAAGATGTTGTTTGACACGAGACATTATTCTAAAGAAATCACTGATTTGAGGCGGATGGTTGCCTAACAATTATGTGGGTGTATATGGGTTTACCTATCCTAATTTAAATGAATATTCGTGTATATCATTTATTCACTATATATATGTACATATATCCATGTATAATCACGACCATTTAATTTTACTTGTGGTATCACTACAATATTCATGTTTAAAATACATAGTACTTGTTATTCAAAACCGTTATAAAAACTGTTATTTCATTGATTCAAATCGTACATATGTATGCATGTCTCTAAGACAAGTTTGAATGTATGTTGTACATAGTATATGCATTTAATATCTATATCTACATAACCAACCAACCCTCCATATTATTATTAATTAATAGTTAATTCCGTTTGAAAGCATATGTTTTGCTGAAAATACAAGTATAACAACCTTAGTCAATGAATTTGGGACGTTCTTCATTTTCTTTGAAATAATTAAAATACAGTCCATGTTCAAATGCATATTCTAGCGCACTTTCGGTGATCTGTCAACATAATCAATATATCAAAACAATTTATTTTTACTAAAACAAATTTAAAATTTATGTTATAATTAAATCGTATATGTAATAGTATTGGATTTTATGTATGCTGCTTTGTAATAATGTATTATGATACATACCGCTCCATCTTCAGCCCAGACTTGGCGTAGCTGTAGCAAACCAGAAAAAATTTGGAGGAAAGGTATTGTGGACACAAGTCCACTGCGTCCGTATTCAGTTTTACATCTTTCAATTACAAGAACTTGCAGGCCTACAAATAAAAACATACAGTTGTACAAATAAACGTAAAAAACATTCATTTAAATTCACAAATACGACAAACCATATAATGTATGTGTAGATAAGTACATATTAACCATGGATTTTTTAAAATTATATTTATTAATATGCATCATACCTTCTAAGCATGTTGCATTGTAAGGATGTACCTCGCCAGGCGGCATATAATAATCTGCGTTTCGTTGGTACCTTCTTTCCGCTGCTAATATACTACGCCTACGCAAGATTTTGGCATTCTCATAATCGTCATCCCATTTGTTAGTAACGTCCTCTGAACTATTACTATCAGAAACATCTTCAGAACCCTCATCATCATTTCCACTTAGGTTTCCTTCGTGATGGTCATCATCACTATCGTCATCCTCCGCTAGCTCAAGATCGTCTACATATTCGACTTCATCATCCTCTTCTTCTTCCTCCATCTCCTCCTCTTCTACGCTTAAGTCCTTCTCATATTCGTCGTCAGAAGCAATAAATTGTTCGTATTCAGTCTTTGCTGCATTATTAATACGTCCAGGTTCATCCGCGTCACTATCATCCGGCTCATTCGTTAATGGAAGTTCGCTGTCGCGTACTGAAAATTTTTTTCCATAATACTCACTTCGTTTCTTGTCATTTATATCGTCCGAATCCTTGAAACGCCCACAAAATCTGTCACCCGTGTAGCCGTAATCGGTGACTTTGCTTTGGCAAATATGAAGCCGTTGTAATTTTGGAAAATGTTTGCAAATGGCAAAGAAAGACGAATCATTAAGGTGCAGTTTTAAAGTCGACAAATTTGGCATCCAGTTTTGTAGACAAGAAATGTTTTCATCATTGTAGCAAACCACCTGGTTGCATGCAAAAGTGTTCAAATATTTACATTCCACCTTTACACTGTCAGTGCCATCATCTTCCCATTTTGTGGTTTCAATGACATTGTGTGAATCCAACAGTCTTCTCGTTTCGTAAATGTAAAGTTTCTCCAGATTCGGAGTGTTGCGTAAGAAATTCAAATTTTTCAAATGATACCTTTTTAATGTTATTGATACCAGGTTTGGCATAATAACTAAAACCTTCAAAGATCTATTTTTTCCAGTAAATGAGCCTGTAATTTTCAAATGCCTTAATTTGTCTGACAAACACTTGAGCAAATCAGGGAGTGTGTTCCTATTGTCGGAATGAGAAATTGCAATAGAAATTGAATTAAGGTTTGGAAGAAAGTTGTCTTCATCCCGGACGGCTTCGTACAATGGCAGTGGAAATTTCGGCGTATTGGTAGAACTATATATGTATTTTAAAAACAATAAATCAAAACCGATAAATAGAGTGACATTAAGAAATTACGTGTATATAAACGCATTTATCATTAGGACAATTGTATGTACCGTATAAACGTGTACATAGTATAAAATGCATACATATTTCTCTTTTCACGTGTTTAGTTTCACTACGGTTTACCTGCCGTCTTTAAAGTCAATATTCATCAGCGATGGAAGTTTGTTTGCTTTGTGAAGATCAACCATGGCTTTAACTATCACGTTCAATTCAGCAGGCAAATAGTCTGCTAGTCGAATTTTCTAGAGTGTACCAAGAATTTTGTATTAGAATAAAAATAATAATAAAGTATGCAATAATAAGCACTTCCATACCACTTATTATGTATGTACATTCATAACAAATCCATAGGCTTACCTTCAGATTAGGGTACATGGAGAGAAAATCATTCCAACCAAAAGGCCATCTACTGTATTCTAAATTAGAAAACCCCAGTTCTAGATTTTTTAGAGATTCCACTACTTTATATATGTCGTCTTTCTGCTGGCTGGGTAAACTTGCTTCTCCCACATTCATCATGTCAAATCTCAGATTGTCCAACCCAAGAGAGGTCAGGTTTGGAGTATTCTTGCATCCGACAATATCCCTTAGTTGTTTCAGGCTTCCAAATTTGAATGCATCAATGTAAAGCTTATTGATACAATCTGCTCTAGTACCAAGAAACGGAAAATTGTCCATCCAACCCATTGTGACCTTTGTGCAAATGACGGAAATGTTTATGGGCTTGTTCACGCCGCCCCATCTGAATTTTTTTTCTTTCTCAAGGTCCAAGGAAAGGCCGTTTAATATATCAGTATTCATCATAGGAATATCTTCCGAATCACACAAACGGATTGGGGGTGCCAATTCACGCCAAATTCGTAGTGAGTTGTCGTAAAACGTTTCCGAAACTTGACGACATACACATAGAGTCTGCCAATCCATACTTTTAAGGATATTATTTAATATGAGTGAGTTATTCAAAGCAATTTTCACTAAACCTTCTTCTTCCATATTGGCTATGAAATTTTAAGATTGATATTAAACACCCAAATCCTACATGGGTTTACGTATGTAGTACGTAATGTTGTTTCAAAAAAATTAAACAATAAGTTTGTAAATAAATATATAAAACTAATAAATACATTGACTTAGGTACATATTTCAAAACTTTCAAAAACATATGATTAAGTCTTAGTTACCATACAACAACGACCAATTTATTGTAGCTATAGCATTTCAGAAATGGGGGGTCTATTTTAGATTAAATATACTAAGCATTGCGTGGGTACAAGTCAAGTTAACAAAAAAGGTAGGAAAAATAACTTGAGCCAAATATCTTATGTCCGGCGACAATGTACTCAAGTCAAGTTCTCGACGGACATATGTACAAACTTCGCCAAAGCGAGTTGGACCAGCTCAAGTCATTTTGGATATTTCATTTTAGATACATATTAACTTTAGCAAAAATGTTGGGGACTAGTGAGGCTGATGGCCCAAGTTATTTTGGATAGTTGTAGTAGTTATCAGAAATTAAGTTGAGCGCAAATAAGAATCTGCTGACGAGAAAATGTTGGTTCTGATATCCACTGATGTTCAACTGTGTTTTGGATTATGGTTACTTGAAACTTAAATACAGAACCATGCAAACGTTAAAACCAAGAAGTGCGGAAATGTCTTTTGAAAGTTGTATAACATTTTGTTGAGCGTTTTTTACTTTTCGTTTGAAAATTTTATCATAAACTCTAGTCAGAAACATGAGCGTCTACAACTGTCTGCGCATGTCCAACTCTACTTGCGCAGTTCATTGTGTCTAATCGTAAGGCTAAGTCTAATAACGCATAACGATTTCAAAATTCAATATCATCACTGCCTTTGAAATCGGCGTTACCAATAACTATTTTGAGCGACTTTCAAAACTGTGACTACTAAAAAAATTACTGATTAACGATTTAAAATCCAATTTCATGATTGCCTTTGAGTTCAGAGTTACAGATAACTCCTGTCTACTGAATTTGAGGGATTTTAATGTTTTAGTGACCATCGATAAAACACTGATTAACGATTTGAAAATCCAATTTATCACAGCCTTTGAAACCTGTTGCCAATAACTAATTTCAATAATTTTAAGAATTTCAGTGACCACTGAAAAATCAAAGTTTAACTGTTCAAAATCCAATTTTATTATTGCCTTTGAATTCAGCGTTCCAAAACACTAATTTGAGTGATTTTTTAAATTTCAGTGACCACTGAAAAATCAATGGTCAAGGATTTCAAAACTCAATTTCGTCATTCTATTTGAAATCAAAGTTGACACTAACCCTTGTATGTATTGTTAATTTTAGCGATTTTTAAATTTTAGTGGCCACTAAAAATCACTGATGAACGATTTAAAAATCCAGTTTCATCATTGTAATTGAAACCAACATTATAGAGAACCACTATATACTTAATTTGCGCGAAATGCCATTCATAATAAAAGAATATTCTTCGTGTGTACAAGTGTCCATAACAGCGTCTGGATATCCTTTGGTCGGATAGGGAGACTTCTCAATATCCCATGGTTACTGTCTGGTAGAGTGAGGATAGGACTGAGAGGAGTTCCATTACGTATCCCGGGTGCAAGTAATCAGCATTACCTACTCACTACACAGAAATATGTATAACCGAGTATTTTTGGCAAGTTCTTAGTACTTGCGCGACAGGTTGCTACTATGTATGTGTAGTATATGTGTACGGCAACATATGTATAAAAGTTACTAATCTATTATTGTGGAGCTTGTTAAAAAGTATGCATGTACCGAAGTACGAATGTATGTAGTTATAAAACGTCCGGTTTTAGGCGATTTCTGTACGTAATTTCCACGCCATGCGTACAAGCAACAAAACAAACCTACACCGAAATATGTGTGTATGTATGTATGTATAACCAAATTATCAGCTAGATATTAAAGCGCGTGAAAAATTGTTGAGTAAATTATTACTAAAAGTTTCATTTGAATGTAATACATACATATCTATACAAACATATTTTGATAAATTACTTTGCATAAAGCATGTTGGTGATTATATGTATATAGTCTTTATTGATCACATTTATGTGATATCTGTTTTCCTGCGAGAGTCTGTGACATGCCGAGAGTCTGTGACATGCCTTCTGTGTATTAATGTCTGTGACATGCCGTCTGTGTATTAATGTCTGTGACATGCCTTCTGTGTATTGTAATGTCTGTGACATGCCTTCTGTGTATTGCACATTGCACGGCTTTCTACACACTCTAGAGATAGCAAACCAACAGCCAACTCTGTATAAGCCAAGTCCAGTTGTACATATGAAGCTTTTCCTGCTATCCTCTCTCCTATTACTTGTAAGCCGACTCGCCACAGACAAGTCACTCGACATAATGTTGCTGCTGTACACTCGATACAATATACATATTAATGCATGCGACTGCGGTAGGATGGTGATACCAACTAGATGGTGAGGTTGAGGTAATGCAGGTTGAAATGTTTCTTCCTGATATGTGACTAACCAACAACAATCAATAACTAAACTACTAGTGCAAATAGGTGACATTTTTAAAATCAAACATAGCAACCGAGGTCTACACATACCATGGAACTAATCACCAACAATCAATCCAGAATTGAACTAGTGCAAGGATGACATTATCGATAAAAGTAGTGACATTTTTAAAATCAAACAGTGACATCATCAATCATCAACAAGATATTGAAATGGATAAAAGTAATCCTCAACTCGGAGCGGAGCAGGGGGGTTACCCTTCAGCAGTGACTACCCGTTACCCGATTTTGTTAATTCCTTGCGTCACTTGCGTGCTACATATTTAATAAATGTGATCCTTTGAAAAGTCTGCGAAGTTTTTATTTTAATAAACACTTCGCAAACTTTTCAAAATATCACATGTTGGCAGGAAGAGGTCATTCATTCATTCATTCATTTATCAGCGAAGTATTTTAAAAATGTAACACGGAAGGAATTATTGATTGTTGTCGGTTGTCGGTTAGTCAATGTCACTGTTTGATTTTCAAAACGTCACCTGTTTGCACTAATTCAATGTCCGGCTGCAATCGCCGTACCATCTAGTTGGTCGCACGTCCTTACTTTTATCCATTTCAAAATCCTGTTAGTAATTGATAATTTAGTCATGTGTAAGGAAAAAAACATTTCTTATTCATATACAAGGGAAAACGCCTGTGACTGAACCACCACCAAAACGTTTGGCTGTCGTTTGTGGAAGAGTGAAATAGTATGTATTAATGTGTACATATTAGTGAGAGAGAAGTAAGTAGAGAGGGCAACAAAAAACGTACACCATTCCCACCTAGTGTACAGTAGACACATCACTTGTGCTTCATGTACACCATGTTGATGAGGACAAGCTAGTTTGTGACGTAAAAGTTACGTAAGTTGAGTTGTAAGCATGTTAGCATTAATTTTATTTTCAAGTTGAGCAGGAGTGTGGTTTCTGTTAAAGACAAGCTAGCTTGTGACGTAAAAATTACGTAAGTTGAGTAGTCAAGTCGTAGGCACATACACATTTGAACGCCTGTGACTGAACCACCACCACCAAAACGTTTGGTTGTCGTTAGCGGAAGGTGCACATTGCACATCATGACTATGTAGAGTTGGCTTGCTTATACACATATACCATTCCTCATGTACACATTGCACATTACACATCTTTCTGTGGAGAGTTGGCTTGGATAACATATATCACATAACAACATGTGATAAATAATATCCTGTCATCCTTCTGTCAGCACTTCAAAAAAAAATATATATATATATATCGACTACATAAGACGGACTAGAAAAATATGAGACAGGCTTTTGCTATATAAAGTATCGAATCGGGCATTGAAATTCGCCTCACATTCCAAATAGCTCAACAGGAAATGAGTAACTGAAAATATCTCATAATATTTATTCTATGCATGCATGAATGAGCCAACACAGAGATTCCAAATTATGCTCGTAAATATTATGAAACCTTATTATACATGTCCTTGTTTTATGATTTTTTGACATGAAAATCTTCAAATCGTTTATACAGGTCAAGTGGAGGTATGTGAACACTGATTCACATGGTGATAACATTTTTTACGCAACCGTTTTATCGGTACAACTATTTCTGAGGGCGCCGAGGACGGAAGTTACTCGTGGGCTTCGTAGATATCTCGTTATTATTTGTTATTTGGTATATTATTATTTAATATTTATTGCTCCTATCAATTTACGATCGGTACTTCTCTATCCCATTTACTGGTTTTATTCCATATTGAGAAACTTTAATCTACCTTTACGCTAAATTTAATGTTTTGCAAAAAGCCATTTCTTCGATCATCATTGCGTTTAAAAAAAATATTATTCGTATATTCATAAAAATAATGGAGTGCTCTCATTTGTTCAAATCAATTTCAAAAAATTAGGCCAGGTGCAACCACTTAACGATGTTTAATTAAATTATACGGGATGACAGCCCAACAATTCGTAAATTAGCCTTTTATTTTTGCAATATCTTAACATTATTACACAAAGTTTGATTCAATTCAAACCATGTTCGACTTTTACAATTTTTCACCCAAAAAATTGGCTCGTTATCACCACCGTATCCGTAGTGTTCAAAATTATCGTCGTAAAATACCTCCTTTTCACCTCCCTGTTTATAAAACCGACATTCGCCTCGTAATAGGACACTGCCTGCAGGTTTCGCAGCATCCGCCTCACTTCGCCACAACTTCCTCCTCTAATTTCCCCAATCCGGAACTTCCACTCGGTAATCATCCTACCACTCAACTCAGTCGAGTAGACAGCAAGCTCATTAACGCACACGACAATCAAAATCGTCGTCATTGCTATAAAGGGAGCCAGAGGATAGACCACCGGAGAAAGTATTTTCCATCCGAGGATTGAGCCAACCAATGAGAATATGGCGATCCCGGCCCCCGCCTGATAGCACACAAACGCAATGGAGGAGCCCGGCTCAACACTTGTCACGTGAATGGAGTAATACTCCCGATACATCCGAACTGCGCTTGTAACGCTGACCCTAGACAAACTCTCAATATAACGCAGGTTACGTATATTTTGATCTCCGACAATCATCAGTACGGAGAAGACATAGCGCAGGGCTCGACAACACTCGGTGCAACAAACGAAAACGAAAAGGCCACAAAAGGACCAGGCCACCCAAAACGGAGTAGGATACAAGGACTCAATGCGACACCCGACACGCCAGAAGAAATACTGCCAAACATCCATTTTCATGAGGAGTGACACGGGCAAATACGCAAGTGGACAGAGGCTCGTAGATGTTACGAAACAAATTAGTAGAATTCCAACAAAGTCTCCGCGTCCGTGCTTGACGATTCGCTTTATTTCTATAACACAAAAAACCGAGGGGGAATTACTAACAAAAAATTTACCATTCGTTTCGTATATTGAAATTATTTCTTGATTGATATACCTTTGTAAGTTTGGTGACATATCTGTCTCATCGTCAATGATGATGCGGTGATTGTGTTGGTGGTGACAATCCCCCGGTGGAAAACGCTCCTCGTCCGCGTCCACCTCAGCAAATTATTTACATACCTGAATACGCCATGCCGCTCGCGGAATAGGGTGTAGTTTTGTCCACTTGCCAAAAAGTTTGCAAAGCCAGTCATCAGGATGAAGAATAGTTGATCAATGCTCACCGAGCTCGGGTTGTAAATGTAGCTTAGAATGGCTGCGAATGTCAGCGTAGGC
>JAANSN010005292.1:0-12754 GCA_036850665.1 Dicranocentrus wangi | reverse complement strand
AAGTATATGGAATGATACATATTAGATTGAATGGTGGATATTAGATTGAATGATAAAGTGTATAATTGATAATATAGATAAATTATGTTACAATGGATCCGTTCCTTTGGTCTGTTTGCTCATTCTAAGCTCACTTCACTTTATCACTGTCCCTGCGGATCCGAGGGGGTGTAGTCCGGTGTTCTAGTTCTAGTCGTTGGGTCGCTGTCAGTAGTGTAGTCGTGGAGTCGTGAAGTCCTTGTTGAAAGAAGTTGGAGACTTTGATGCTAGAGAATCTGATTGGAGAGGGGCCGTCCACCCCCGGAAAAGTCATCTACGTCCCGGAGATTGTTTGTTCAGATACAAGGAGAGAGTTGGGAGGCTAATTTTGCTGGCCGAGGACGGGGAGCGGGGCAGCTTTTTGCTTCATGCCCTCGTTGGCGGCAGCTGTAGCATTTACGCTTCTTTAATTTCGCTTGATTGTTTGTCTGAGTAGCTACGCTGGCTGTGTCAACTGGTAGATTGATGATTCCACTGTCGGATGATGTAGAAGCTCGAGCGGTAGATGGTTTGGTTGCCGGGGTGGAAGAAGATGTACTGGGGGCAGATGTCGAGGCTGCTGCCGGAGGTACTGCGGGGGTGGTCGCGGAAGAAGTCCCAAGGGAGCTGGATGAGTTGCTGTATTGCGGATTTTGGATGGTGCGAGTTAGGCGGAACCGAAGAGCGGATAATGGAAGAGATACGGCTGCTGCTGGCCCTGGTCGAGGTACTGGAGTAGCCGCGACATTTTGGCTGATTGAGGTTTGGCCCGGTCGCAACTCTCTTCGTACGTGTGTTGGATTTGGCCGGACTGAATGAAGGGGACCAGATAAGTTGCCATGTTTTGTCTGATTAGCAAGGGGTCCCGCTTCGTATCGTTGTAATTGGCGGCAGTCCGCTAGCGTATGCCCGTATCCCTCACAAAAGATGCAGTAAAGTGAGAAGGGATCCTGTCTGTTACGGTTTAGTTTTGACACAGATCGTGGTGCGTATGGCGTGCGAGTTGAATCTGGGACGCAGAAGGTGTGTTCCAGACTGAAACATTGTGTGCACATCTTGAAGTAAGTACACTTCCACTTATTGTGACCCCTTCTGTTGCAGTATAGGCAGCAGTCAACCTTGTTTCCGAAAAGAGATTCCTCTACGTTGAACCCGTTACAGTTGTTAACGTGATGATCCCGCCCGCAATATGCGCACTGGGGTCGGATATGACAATCACCGCCGAAATGTCCGTGTAACTTGCACTTGGGACATTGGCCAAAGATTTTTGAGGTGTCGGCGGTGCAGGACTTCCACTGATGGGATTGGTTGCATGTGTTGCAGTGTGGACTTGATCTTTTACACTGGTACGTGAAATGACCTGGCGCGTCGCACATGTCGCAATATCGGATGTATAGTTCCATCTCCCGAAATCTGCGTGAAGCAGATTTGGGTAATTTGCTTGCCGTAATGGGTTCGGACACTTGTGGGTGATTCGAATATTTTCGCCGGGTATAAGCGCCAGATGTTGTCGGAGCGGCAGGGCGGGTGGGCTCTTGAGGTGGACCCTCATGCTGGTTCCGAGATTGGTGTTGTTGAAAGGAGTAAAGTGTTGTTACTTTTGCCACCACTTTAGCAAAAAAGTCGCTAAAGTCTCGAAATCGGGTTCCATTGTTGTTGAAAAAGTTCAGGGCAAGCCTGAACATTGCGAAAAATTGTTGCCGAAAAGCCCGTACCCTGTCTTGCTGTGCTTGCCTGAGCCGTCTCCTTCTAATCTGGAGGCTCCGCCGAAAAAGCGGTACCCTTGTCATCCTCGCGTTAAAATATTAAAATTCAAACTTCAAATTATAACTGTTTTACTCGTATTGTAATATAGCAAATTTGTAGTAATAGTGATACTAAGTGATCCTGTCAGATTGAAAGTCTGAGAAGGAGTGAAGAAAACACTTGTGAAGTGTTCCACCAGAAGTGAAATGCATCCTCCCTCCTATGATATTTGGCCTGATTAAAAGAATTCCCCGAGTCATCTTTCCTGTTCTCATGCCCCCGTTTAAGTGTTTATGAACTCCTTGTTGATATAAAATATGTCCTGCCGCTGCGTTTTCCGAGGAATCCAGTAGGTCTCCTTTGAATTTGAATCGCGTTGACACTTTTTTATAGTTTGTTTTGGAAAATGAAAAGAAAGGATAATAATCTACCAAACAATGATTGAAAAAATTGTTGGATTGTCAAGTCAATGTGGTGTCTTTTGGGGTGAAAAAGTCTTCTCTTTATGTTCTTTGCTGCTGCACTCTTCGTTTTTAATTTCCTCTCTTTTTAGTAGAATCCTTTACATGATGTGTATTTGTTTTTCTGGATGGTGTGCTGAGCTGCTTCGGCAATGTCTGTGGGTTAGGGCTGTACATTGCATTCAACTGTATCCAATCTTCTGCAATTTTTGCCGTAGATTTGGTATGTAATGGGGAAGATATGGTAGGGATCTTTCTTTCCTCCTTTTGTATCCTTTTACTGTTTTCCTTTTGGAAGGAACTCCTGAAACAGGTTGCTGATGTTCCTGGTGCATTAGCATTGACGGTGGTAATTTTGAGCTTCCCGTGAGTAAAATCTGGGGCTAGCTGTGTATTTGTGAGAAGTTGATGAAGTGTGGAATTCTTTATATGTAGGAAAATTCGCACAAGCATTACTAGCATTGCGAGTAGGGTTAATGCAATGATGCTCTCCAAAGTTAACTGCGTAATCGGATGCCAGAAAGGTGCGGCTGGTCTGTTTCCCTCTTCTTGTGCAATTGGAATGCTTTGCACTGCATGTGGCTGCTGGAGAAGAATTGATGCTAGGGCCGGGAGTATTGCAGTCGGGTTAAATAACTGTATAGCTGAGGCTACTGC
The DNA here is from genome assembly GCA_036850665.1 of Dicranocentrus wangi. Taxonomy (NCBI): domain Eukaryota; kingdom Metazoa; phylum Arthropoda; class Collembola; order Entomobryomorpha; family Entomobryidae; genus Dicranocentrus; species Dicranocentrus wangi. The sequence goes on along the minus strand of JAANSN010005292.1, from coordinate 9,872 downwards.
TGCTGCTAGTTTGCGGCCTTTGAATATAATGATGAGAATCACGACGATGATTCCTATGATGAATATGACGTTCCCGTATGATATGTATGATCCAGCTCGAACTTCCATTGGCACACTTGGTATTATTTGAGTTTTTGGGTAATCCATTGCAATGTGTGGAATTTCGTCTGGCCATTGTGTATTTAGTGTGCCATTCGTGTTCTCCACGTATGTATGCCTTGTAATTATAACGTTCTCTCCTCTCGTCGACCACTGAGCTGCAATAACATGCATAACAGTAGTTTCGTTTTTCGCGTCGCTTCTACAAGGGAAGTCTGGAGTTATGAGCTGATTCCCTGTCTTTGCGGTGCATGAGCAAGGAAGGTACAAATAGGTCATCCCATCCTGATGCTGTGTATTGTATGTATTTGTCGCATTCTTGCAAGTTACATGTATCTCCTTTTCTGCTTTTAAGATTCCGAATTCGTTTGAATCAAGTTGCAGTATGGTCGCACTCTCCTGAGTGTATTTTGAACATGTGAAGGTGCAGGCTTGTTTTAAGCGTGAGATGCTTGTCTCTTCGCTAAGGGTTTCTTGTAAACATTCAATCTTATGGTAAACTGAGCGTTGAAATCTGGATACATGACACAGTCCAGTGTGTCTTGATGTGCATATTTCCGCTTCTTGTCCTTGTAATGGCATGATGATTCCATTACGAACGACTATGTAGTCTGTATGTATATTTACGGAGCACATATTTCCTTGAAACGTGAAAGGCAGTGGTTGTACTGCATATAATTTGTACTCAGTATTCATTGCGATTATAGGAATCTGAATTTTTACGTAAAGTTGGCTGCCTGAGTAGTAGCAGCTTGTAGTTTCAATCTGGAAGTATACATCAAGGGAGTCCAAGGAAATTGCTAATTGCTGTCCGTGTTTTGTTAATTCCACCTGAAGTTGGATCAAATCTTCTTTGAGCATTTTTGGGTTGATTATCGTCGTAGGTATCTGTCTGTTCCTGCAAAGAGTCATTGTTTTCACCCATGCTTGATTAATTGTAATTCTGTGTAACGCCTTTCCTTCCATTATTGTTAGTTCCTCAAGGAGTGCGATCCTGTGCTCGAGAAACCCCATCGTTTTCCGCGTGTCGCGAATATTTTGGGTAATTATTTCCTTTTCTTTTTTCATGTATTTCTCCATTTGTGCTGTATATTGGTTGATTAATGTTGTATGTTTGATTATGGTGTCGTGGTCAGAGATAACTTGGCTCTTAAGGGCTTCTGTCATCTTCACGAGATCGTTGTGTCGTATTTTTTGTTGTTCCAGGTCCTGGTCCCTGCTCACACCGCAACAAAATTGTAAGGCTGTTGCAACAAAGTCGAGAGCTCTCGTAACGCGAAGTTGGCCTAGGTCATTATGATTGGGTAGTGAATGTGTGAGCGTGTTGATGGTGTCGTTAAGGATTGTGGCAACATAATTATATGTTCCGCAACTCTCCTCATCGGGCCTGTCAATGCATTGATGGACCTGTAGAAAATCTTCATATGGCGAGATCTCCATTGTGTATCCGTTAACAGTGGAGCCTTCGTAGAATCTTCTCGGGTATTCCCTTCTGACTAATCCTGGTGAAAGTTTGATGTGGGACTCGTTGTCCATTGCTAAGAGCGCGATGGTAAAGTTCACAAGTAATAATACGATGGCCATCGTTTTCTTCATTTTGGTCACTTTGTGTACTTTATCACCTTTCTGGTTCTTAGGTTGTACGATGAATCCGAAGTAAACTGGTTGTTGGTTCCAAACTTACTACCTGTTGCGGGCAAACTCTCTCCGGTTGGTTGAGTGCGTTCAACAGGTGGGTTGTGTGGTTGTGTGAAGTTGTTGTTTTCTTGTACCGCTGTATGTGAGCTTGCGGGCAAAAAGGACTCGAAGGCTCGTGGTAGGGTAATTGTGCTAGTATCTGGTGGTGTCAGAGTTGACTGATCATCATTACTCTCTTCGCTGTCTATTCCGTCATCATTTTCCTCTGTTATGATTGGTAGAGGTGTTTGTTGAATATCAATCTTTTGTCCTCGTGGAGGAATTCTCTTCATGGCAGACTGGGAAGTTTTTTGCGGAATAGATGTAAATCCAAGGATTTTGTCATCGCGTGTCGTGTAGGCACGGATCTTGTCGACATGTGTCCACAACCTATAAATGCCCTTCGCATTAGTCATTTCGACCTGATAGTTAACTGGGATTCGAGAGCATCTTCCGGTCACAGTGAATGGTCCGTCAAAAATGGGCATTAGTTTGTTTGGAATTCCTTTCCTTCTAATTATTCGACGAACAAGGACTTTGTCATTCATGTTGAATTCTGCATGTCGTCTTTTCTTGTTCACATAATTTGCTTGAGCTTGCTGTTTCTCGAGAATCAAGCTCTGAGCAAAATCTCGTGCCTTGTTTAGCCTTTCTTCTACTTCGTCAAGGAATGGGTTTGTTATGATACCATATTTTGCTTGTGACGGCAGGATTGGTTCGTAGCCATGAATTAAGAAAAATGGCGAGTGCTGTGTCGTATCATGAATAGTGGAATTAATTGAGAACTGCAATGCTGGTAGAAATGTGCACCAGTTCTTACAATTGGCATGCACAAATGCCCTCAATTTTTCATTAATAACGGCATGTGATCGTTCACAAATAGCTTGTGCGTTAGGATTTTGCGCTGTGGCGACGTCGTGATCTATCCCCAAATATTTGGTGACGTGTTCCATTAATTCAGAAACAAAGTTACCTCCTTGGTCACTCTGAATGTGTGTTGGGCAGCCGTATTTCAATGCTATTTGGTCTACTAAAAATTTTGCTGCCTGTTCCGCATTTCCGGCTCGCAGTGGGGCGATGACTATGTATCTTGTGAAGGAGCAAACTGCTGTTATGATAAATGTGTGCCCTTTGATGCTCCGGGGGAATCTCCCCATGAGGTCAATCTGGATGTTCTGGAATGGCTGGCACGGCACTGGTACATGTTGCATTAGTCCTTGTGGTTTTGTTCGGTTATATTTTATCTTCTGGCACTTGTCACAACTAAGGACATAATGCTTTATGTGTGCCCGCATATTATTCCAATAAAACCGTGAGGCAATGGTGTAATGTGTTTTATTCGTTCCAGGATGACAAGCCAATTTCTGGTCGTGACACTCGTGGACTATTTGCGCCCGTAGCTGCATTGGTATGTATGGCACTGGTCTCTCCATGTCTCCTCTTTGGTACACCAGTAAGCCGTTGCATAACTGAAGGTGTTTGGTTAACTTTGATTGGTAATTATTCATCAATTTTCTCTTTAATTCGCAAATCTCTTCGTCCTCATTTTGCATTTGTTCCAATGATTTAGCTTGTAATGTGAATATGTCGAGATCCACGATATTTTGATTCTCAATATCTTCTGGCGGCGGCCCGTCAACCGTATATCTGCTTAGGCAATCGGCGACTTTGTGCATTCTTCCACTCTCGTGGCGGATGGATTCAATATTGTACTGACTAAGGAAAAGCAGCATTCTCACTAGTTTGGGAGGGAGTTCCTCCCGATCTCGTTCCCTTTTCACTAGCGTGCACAGGGCTTTATGATCGGTAATTAAATGAATTGTCTGGCCAAATACTAGAGGCCTAAATTTCTTTAAGCTGAATATTATTGCCAGTGTCTCTAATTCGGTTGTGCTGTAATTTTTTTCTGCTTTATTCAGGGATCTGGACGCAAATGCGATAGGGTGCTCCTTCCCGTCTTGAATTTGAAACAATGCTCCGCCTAAACCATACAGTGAGGCGTCTGTACGAATTATAGCTGGGGTCGTGTCTGGACGGAAATGAGCCAGTACGGGAGTGGATAATAATTTAGTTTTCAACGTTTGGAAAGCGGTTTCTTGTTCCTCGCCCCAGACAAACTTTTCCTTTTTTGGGTCAAGTGAAAGCAGCTTCTGAATAGGCAGGGAAAGTTTAGCGTATCCTTCTAGAAATTTGCGAAAATAACTGAATAATCCTAGAACTTTCTGCACATCTTTCTTATTTCTTGGACGTGGGAGTTCTTGTACTCCTTTCACTTGCATGTCGTCTATCTTAATCCCCTCCGAATCTGTGACTAATCCTAATATTTTAAGTTGTGAGAAGAAGAAATTACATTTCTCTGGCTTAATTAGGAGTCCATATTCTTCCAGTCTTTCAAAGAGTTCTCTAAGCTTGATTAAATGGCTCTCTTCGTCATTTGTGGCTATAACGATATCGTCCAAATAACTCATTAGTTCCTCTCCTTGCAAGCCAGTCAGTACTGTGCTCATGAATTTCGAAAATACGCCTGGTGCAATGTGTAGACCGAATGGTAAATATTTGTATTGGTAAAGTGAAGATGATGTGCGGAAAGCTGTCTTCTCCTTACTTTCTTCTGTCAGTGGAAGTTGGTGGTAGGCTGATTTAAGGTCGAGGTTGGATAAAATTGTCTTTCCCTTCAGATTGTTAAGAATGGTTTCTATTCTCGGAAGAGGATAGCTCAAGGGCTTCGCTATTTTATTTAAACCCCGTAAATCCGTTACCATCCTATATTTAGTTGATCCATCCAGGTCCTTTTGTGGAACCAGGAAAACGTAGGTGGCCCAAGGGCTCTGGGACTTTTCGATGACACCTTTGTCCAATAAGTCGTCTATATTCTTTTCAATTAATCTGTCTTCAAATGCTGATTTTGGCCTGCCTTTTACGATAATCGGCTTACTATCTCCTGTGTCGATGTTCACTTGCGCTTTCGTGACTCTTCCTACATCTCTCTCTGACCAACTGAATGTTTTATGGTACTGCCATAACAAATCTTCAAGTTTTTTCCTTGTCCGTGGAGAAATTTTGTCTCCGATTCTGACTGCTTGTAACAATTTCTCTCTTAACGCTTTCTCTTCGTCGCTAAGGTTTGTCACGGCGTTCACATTAACTGATTCCTTATGCTGTAGTAAGTTAACTGGGTTTTCCCGAAATATCTCTGTTTTCTCGGCGTAACGAGTCAATGTTGCGAGGGTTGTACCTTTGCAAATTATTCTTCTAGTGTACGAGGTATTTACTACAGTCGTGTATGATGTGTCGTTAGAAATTAGCATATGTGGTACGAGCAGTCCATTTCTCCGGAATAGTTTCTCATTCGGCTTCATCACCGCTGCTCCTCCTGGTTGTATGTTGACCGTGCTGACTCTAACTGACACTTTCGTCCTCGGTGGTACAATTATCTGTTTGTCACACCGAAGGGTGCCTTGGCCGTGATTTTCCGCTCCTTGGTGTGAGGTTTGCGTGCCAATTAGTTGATACTGGGTTGTTTGTTTGATTTCTTCTCTATCCTGTGAGAGAGGTTGTTCTGCCGGTAGCATTTTGATGTGTTTATGGAGACCCAGATTTCGTAGAAAACAGACCGGATTCTCCATTATCGGGATGATACCAAACACTGGTGATTTAGCTAATGCTTCCTGAGGGAACATGATGATATTTGCTTCTTTTATAAAGTCGTGGCCTAATAACACGTCAATGTGCCCATCGTATATTACGAAGGGGTATTCTATGGTCTTGTCATTGATTGTAATTTTTACTACGGCGATTCCATCCGGTTGGACGGATATATTTGAAAGTGATGTCATCACTATCCTGTTTTCTTTAAATATGGGAGATTCCTGTGCTAGTCTCCTGTTGATTAAGCTGCAGCCAGATCCTGTATCAAGGAGTGCACAGTGTTCTACTCCGCTGATCTTTACTCGGATTCCAGGATGTGGCTCGTGGCTATCCTTGGCTAAGTTTATTGGAATTACTTGGTGTTGGATTGATTGTGTTTGATCTGGAGGGGGTAAGCAGCTGGCCTGTATGGGTTTTGTGTCGTTTGGGTGTCTTTCTTGTCTATTGTCGTTATCGTGAAATGAGGTAGACTTTGTTAAGTTGTCCTGTCGTCGTGGTTGTTGTTTGTAAGACGGGTTCTCATGTTTCCTGTTAGGGTGGTTAGGTCGTGCCCGGTTTTCTGATCTATGATAATATTTTGAATTGTTAGTACGAGGCATTGTATATGAGTGAACTGGTTGAGAGTGTCTCCTCCAGCCACTCAGATGGCGTTTCCCGATGAATTTTGTGCGTTTTGTTGGGGATTTTGACTGTGGAATTCCAGGGGTGGCCGTGTTCCCCAGTTTTTCTGCTGATTATTGTGGGCTCCCTTGCCTTGATTTTGGGTTTCGTTCCGAAGATCCCTGGCTCTAATTCGGCAGTCCCCGACGTTGTGGTTTGACCTCTGACAGTATTCGCAGTAAAGCTTTTGGTTTCGGTTCTGTCCATTATTTTGCCGTTGTCCTCTTCCGTACTGTTGCCGCGGCCCATTGTAAAATTGCTGTTTGGGGTTAGTCTCTTGAGTTTGTCCCTTCTGTCCTTCGAATTCCTTCAGCTTCTCTCTGACTTCTTTGAGTGCGTTGGTCATGCTTTCCATGCGCTTGTAGAACTCTTCGCTTATTGTTTGAAGGGCCGACTCCTCTGCTTTGACTGTGTTTGCGTGGACTTGAGGCATTGCTGCCGCTGCACCGCTTCTTGAATCTCGAAGGCGTTCATAGTCTTTCACGACTCTCCGCAAGTTTTCGAAGTCGACTGGTCTGCCTTTCACGTGAATGAATAATATCAGGTCTTTAGGAAAGTTCTGGATGAGGGTGTCGACTATTGTTTCTTCCGTCATGGATTGCCACTTTTCTCCTGCTTCGAATCGCATTCGTACTAAGTACATTGATGCTGGCTCGTCATAACCCGGCTTCTCGCTGATTATAGATTGGAGTGTGCGGTGATCCTGTGGCATTGGCACATCTGTTAGGACGCTTTGGCATAGGTCGTCAAATGAAATAGTATTGTCGTAAATCAAATTGGTGTTGAGGGAGAACCACTTTGAAACAATTGATCCCTCTTGAAACCCAAGGGGTAGTGAGTATTTCATCATCTGTTCCGTCATTCGCTTTGTTGCCGCCCATAATCTGAAGTGGTTTAGGTAATGTCGGACGCTTTCGGAGTTAAGCGCAAGAGTGTACTTTGGCATTGAACTGTCTGCCATGTCGTCGACTGTCGGATGATTATAAACACCGTATCCTCTTGGAAGGTCCTCAGGGCTTGGGAAAAAATTGAAAGCACTTGCTAATTCGAAGTCTGCAGAGTTCCAAAAGTTTGCTGGTTCTTCTTTGAATAGTCCAAAGTTGCCTAATGGGAAGTGTGAATCCCAAAAATCTACGCTTACTCGTCTTCCTGGTCGTTGGATAACCTCGATAGATGATGCGCGTGAGTCCCGTCGGGACGATCTTTCAGATTGTAGCTCCTGAAGTTCCTGTTCACTCCGATTGTCAGAATCTTCTTGATAATGAAATGGTTCTGGTGTTGTTGCACCACTCTCGCTACTTGTTGGCCACTGAAGATTTTCGGCTTGTACGTTCTGCAAGTTACGAAGTCTCTCTAGAGCGTTCCGTAGTAGGGCAGAATTTATCTGTGGTCGTAGTGATACCTCTGCTGCGGATGGAGGTGGGGGAGGAGTGAGTTGGTTATGGATTCTTCCTCCTGTTTCTGGCCCGTATTGTAGGTAGCTTGAGCTACTGCTACTGGCTGACCTTGTGTGAAGCTGTTCAGTCGATGCCGCAAACAAATTTCGTCTTGGAGGTAAAATTTGTTGGGAGGGTGTAATAAACTGGTCCGGTTGACCGTTATTCAAGAGTCTACTGCTTCTTGGAATTTCTTGTCTCACTGGTATACCGGGCTCCTCAGTATCTGATGCTGATGTTGGCGTATGCGAGTATGATTCTGTATTCCTTTCGTCTTCTGACTCTTCTGCGTCAAGAGGTGGGCTATGTGGCTGTAATCTGTCCGTGGGAGTTTCGTAGCACCTCTGAGGTGATGTTTGGGCACTAGTGTTCTGGACGTTGGTATGCGTTAAGCTCGAGGTGTTAAAATCAACTGGACAAGCTTGTGTTTGAGCGTCGCGCGATGTTGCTCTTGTAGGCTGCACCTGTGCTGAGTGATCAGTCGTAGCTGTGGGAGAGGTTTGACAGTAAGCTGTGGCTGTTTCTCGTTGCAGGCTCCGCTCTGGCGTGATTGTTTGCGACTCCTGGTCGTTGAGATGTGTGGTTTTATTTTGCCTCTGGCGAGCTATGCCAAGGAGTTGTTCCTGGAGATCTCCAATTCTTTGGTCAATGTGTGTAATGAGGTTATTTGTCCGGTTGACATATGTTCGTGGTGAATCTGTATCTTCTCCTTGATTATTTCTTTCTAGGAATCGTGTGATATGTGTTTGCAGTGATGTGGGCCCGCTTGCCGCGGTCTCAGAATGGTTGCCTGCAATTTGTCCCGCAGGAGTCAGGATTAAATCTGGGTCGGAGTCACTGTTCAGAATAGACCGTGGTCTTGGAGTCCCCTCGTTTATACTTTGCCCATTTATCAACTCGGCGTTATCTAAGCTTGATAAAGACAGTGCTGATCCGTAATCAATTAACCCGACGCCTGGTGTTGGGGGTTCAACGATGATAAGTGGTACTGTGTTGTCAGTCTCGTTCGAAACTGCTACTAGCGAGAATAAATTTGTAGGGTGTGAGGCCTGGGAAGCCGGTGTGGGTGTTGTCCATAGAGGGTTAATCTGAGCTTCAGTACCTTGCGTTTGGAATCCGGTTTGCGAAATGTATGGGTATTCCAATTTTGAAAGATCAAGGTTGTCGTAATTGCCTTTTGTTCCTCCTGCGGAGGCAGATTTTTTCCTCCTCCCTGTGGACGCGGAGTCTTTGGTACTTTTGAAAGGCCACGATCTGGTTGCTGACGTTATTTTAGTTGTTGCGGTTTTCCAGCCCCTAATTAATACCTTAGCGGCTTCGGTAAGTGAGACTACCCGGGCTTTTTCTTCTGTTGTCCCTGTCGTCGTCCTCAAAATCTCCTCCTTACTCCAGTTTTCCGGGAAGATTATTTCGGTGTCCGAGTTTCCGTTGTCTGTGCTTAGTATTTCGTCTATTATTGAATTATTTTGTGCGATCGGAGGAAGTTGTCTGATTCCAAAATTGGATTCGGCCTCGAATGTCAGATGATCGGCTGGAGGCTCAATGCGCTCTCCGTTGTAAATTATACCCTCACTCGCGAGTGAATTTTGTGGAATATGAATGGCAAAATCGTTTGCGGTTGTGCAACCTGGAATAAATGGAAGAGAGTAATACTGACCTTTTCTCCTTATACTTTTCGCGGTGTTCGGAATCACGACAATATTTTCTTCCTGGGATAATTGCCCGTCTCCCTCGTCGGACCCTTCTATGTCCAGCGCAGGAATGTAGCAGTCGGCGAGTAACCTTGTATTTGTTTGCTGGTCACTGGTAAGTCCACAAGTTTTGGGTTGCCCGTTTTTGGTAGGATTTTCACTGTGATTGCTTTCCTCTGTCTCCCTCAGGAACGCCTGCTGGGCCTGTATCGATGATGCCCCTAGTAGATTTGGATCTATGTCCGGTGGATTCTGATCTGGAATCTTCCCGCCTTCCTCACTTTGATGTGGTGGAGCTACGTCAGTTCGCTGTGTCCTTCTTTTCTTTTTGTCGATTTTTGATCCGCTGTTGCTTGGCTTTAATCCTTTCAACCGATTGCTTTGCCGTTGCATTGACACTGTTTCACTTGTTCAGGTTAAATGATTTATTTCTGTAACTATATATGTACACTACTCACTTTAGCTTTAATTTAGTATTGTTTACTTGTGTTGCATGAAATTTTGAAAATTATACGAATAAAAATTGTTTCTTAAAAAAAATTGTTCGCTTGGCTAGATAAGAGGTTTTTTTGAAAGCCCGTTATCTCCACCAGTTAGGAAATAGATAGTTTCATGTAAGTACTGCTGTGTAGTTTAGGTAGCCAATTAGTTACTTTATTTA
>JAANSN010005291.1:0-12754 GCA_036850665.1 Dicranocentrus wangi | reverse complement strand
AGTATAGGTGGGGTGCTTTGTGGTCTTGTGAATGGTCTAATAACATGGTGGAGTCGGTGGAGAATATAATATAAAAAAAAATCTACCTATTTTATCTACAAGACTCAGAGAGACTGTTGCAGGCCAACATTAACTATATGAATAATAACACCTTCATCCCTAAACCTTTTTGTGAGGGCGTTCCGTCAAAAAAAAAGAACGACTCGGATGTGAGGATATCTTTCATAACTTTTTTGCCTGAGGACAATCACATTTTTAGGTACATATTTTTGTTGAGATAGTCTTGATGATGATGGTTTGACTCATCCCCGAATCATCCTGAATAGAGATCATTGTTCAAAAACTCTTTGAACTTTTTAGGCGAAGATGAAATAACACAAGTTTCCGTTTTTATTTTCAAGAGAGTTCACACATTTTCGTCTTAAAAGTCCTCCCTCACCCACCTGTGCTCTGATAACCATCTATAACCATTCGGAATTTTCGGAGGGGGAGATTGTATATAAATCAAGTACGTGTTGTGGGCAAAGCGTGTGCGTGCGTTAAGAATAAATTAGACTTTATTCATTATCACCACCACCACCACCACCACCACCACCAACTACACACATTTCCCACCTGAGTGGGAAGACGCATCTGCGTTACGAATCCGAATCCAAACCAAAAAGCCTCTGTTTGCATATCTCTTTTAACTTTGCGCGGCGCATTTGCATCCATTTTGTGAATACAGCGAGATATCAGGCTTTGGAATCCGTGTCGGCTTAAAAGTCCAAAAGGTTTAGTCATCCGGATCAACATCAAGATTGAAATTTCTCCTCGACGATGCGATATTATTTTCCCCTGCCTCTCCAACCCCGACATTCCCTAATTGTATTATTATTTACAACGAAATGCAATCACTTTGAGAAAAATATACGACTCATTTTTTTCTACAATCCCTTCACATTTTCTATTGATACAAAAAGCGAGATTACACGGAGAAATCTTTTTGCATAAAAGTCACTACGCGTTCAGTTCAGGTAGATAAAGCATATTCCATTTTCCACAGGGCACAAAACAGCAGCTCAACATCTCCGCATTGAATGTTGAGGTGGTGGTGGTGGTGGTGGGCGAGCGAGAGTGAGACACAATGCATTGTAATCTTCTATCTTGTTAGAATATATTCATTCGGTCTGGTTCTCCCAGGATTTATAGATGGATTGCTGGCTCATAATAATCCTTTCTGAATGGATGACTACCACTTACATTTCATTTCAACATTACTTACTTTAATTCTCGGTTGAAGATAGCAAACCAGAGAGAGGGAGAGAGTAAATAAATGGATCCACAAGCATAATATCCATCCATCCATCCACGATTTAAAGAGTACCTCCTGTTTAATGCCCATACCCATGTCCTTATTAGGAGCTGGTGGCATTTCAACTCGGTCATGTGTACGTTGTTGTACGTGTACATGTTCCCGGTCGGTTTTTGTGTACCTCAAGAAGACCAAGACTCAACACAACAACTTCACTTTGCTACGCTTTGACTCTGCACAACACCACCACCATCGTCATCATGATCATCATCCACCACACCACCATCACCGACTGACTCTAATAGGGAGTGAGCTGGAGTTGGCCTAACATGGACTTTTCTCTTGCAGACATACGAACAACGACGACGCAACGACGTGACTTTAACTAATATTCGTTTCGGGTTATTTGGTCTCCGGCTTTTGGATATATACGGCTCGTTTTTTTATTATTATTTTCTGGGTAGATTAGCTTGTTTGAAAGTGAGCTTTTATAGAAATGTGTGTAGCTCAGCTCTGAAGTGGATGATGTTTTAAGGGGGCGCTTTGCTCTCCCACCCGTGGAATATGTATTGTAATGTGTTTACTCCCGAAATGATGATCATTTCCCATCCGTGAAAATGCAGATAGGATAGGATAGACTGCAGTCGAGTCGCCCAAGTGCTCGTCGCTCTAGTCTCGTTTGGAAGAGATAAATGGATTAATTCCGTTTTTAATCGGGATCCAGTCCAGCACAGTAGGTATTATTATTATTATCATCCTCCATTTTCGTTGGCAATTTTTGAGCGAAATTATTTCGCAATCTGTGAAAATTTACGAAATCGCTAGAAACAAAACAAACAACATTTCCCCTGTAAATATTTGCTTCTCGATTCTCCTCCCTAAAAAACATTCCACTTTTCTCTGTGTGTGGAGAGGAGAGGAGGCACAAATCCTCCAAAAGAGTCGGTAGTTGGCGGTGGTGAATGTTATTAAGACAGAGATTAGCTGCCACCGAGATGACTCCTCTTTTCTTCAGGATGAAAAGGACGTTTATAAATGAAAGGGGATTACATGTTAGTTTCGCGTGCTTTGTGCAATTCCAGAGGAAAACGGCGGAGGCAGAGAGGAAAAAAATATATATTTCGTCTATTATCCTCCACTTTTTAGTCGACAAATCCATGGGTATTAGAGAAATCATTACACTTCTTTTTTTCTCTAGAGAAAAAAAAATAGACCCGACATTGCTTCACAAGATGGTAGTTAAGTTTTTTTCTCTTCTTACGATAGGTATACACACATTCTATCTATAGGTATTTCAGTTGTCGTTCCTCTAACAAAATTAATAGCTATACCAAAAAAGGTTTCCCTTTTTTGAGCAACTTTTTTCCTCTCTTCTCTTCTTCTTTCGACAGTTTTCATTTCTACATCTCGTCATTTCTTTTAAAGGAAACGGGATTTTCCAACAAGAAGAAGAAGAAGGGAAAAAAAGGAAAGTGAAAGCTCCTTTTGTCGGGGGCTTCCCTTGAAGTTTTTTTTCTAATCGGGTTGAGCACTCGGTACTGGAGTGTATGGAGAGAAAAAAAAGAGTTTTCCCATTCAATATAGCAGGTTTCTTTTAGAAAAAAAATCTTTTTTTTAGAATTATTACATCGTTTGGCTTCAACCACATTGGTTGGCAGTAATCATTCCCTCCATGAAATGTAGCTGGCTACTGGGGAATCCGAATCGGATGCTCAACGGAGAGAGAAAAGAAAATTTGTGAAGAGAAATAAGCGTATTCCAGAAAATGACAAGTGAATACCAGTGTCAAACCAAAATGTGATTTGTAAGCGGGCTGTGTAAGTAGAAGCAAAAAGTGTAACAAGGGAACATGATGATTACCTTCCACCTCCACCACCACCTCTTGGTTACCACCACACCTTTCCCCATCCAGACAAGATTGAACTTGAATAATCTTTAGGTGTTTTCCCCCCGCGCGTCCGTAGTACGTACGTACCCTACGTTCCATAACTTCCATAACATTTGAATACAATTTCTGTCTCGTCTACAATCATTTCCAGTGCACTTTTTATTCCTTCTTCTTATTTCCAGGCACAGCTGGTGTTGCTTGAGAGGGAACACGTACGTATTTGGAATGAATATAAAACAGTTCAAGGGAGAGAAAAAAAACTTATATATTCTTTCGCTCCTTCTTCTTCTTCGTGGGGTAATGCACTCTCTGTGAACCGTTCACATCACGTTTACTAGGTTGTTATTGGATTTCGATTTTTCTTCGTTTGCCATCCTCCAGGAATAAAGGGGAGGTGGCAGAAGGAGGAAAAGAAAGGAGGAGAGAAGAAAAAAAAGTTAAGTAAAGCAATGGAGAATGCCCTTGGGTATTCACCTATGCGACTAGTCTGAGAATATTATTATATATATTTTTTTGGATCCGACACAAAACCATCATCCTCCGTGAGAACACAAAAAATGTATGGATTTTCTTCTTTTTTTTGGAAAAAAAATTGAGAGTATGTGCAGACTTGAAGATGAAAGCTGTGTGTTGTGCATTATTTGGCATGAAAGTTACAGTATGCTTCCCACCGCCACATCCACCGCGATAGTTTTGCAATCAGTAAATGTAGGTGCGAAAAGGAATAAATAGGGTATAGACCCGAATACAAATCGCAACTAAGACCATTAGAAAAATCAAAAAAAAAGTGTGATATTCTATTCTCGGGATTGAGCAAGGCAAGGTAAGCAGACAGATAAGCAGAGAGAATAACAATATCGAGTTTCCAGCATTCCGAGGTGGGGAAAAATGATGACGTGGAGTACATACGGACTTGTGGATGGAAGGTTGAACATAAGGCTGAGCATGAAATGCAGGATATTTTTACTGCTCACTGTTACGTGCCATGTCAGTGTGACCTCCCAATTAGAAAAACGAATTGAATTTTGATTTGCGAGGCATAAAAGCGTGAAATTGGCCTTGGTAAGTAAGCACACCCACCCACTCGGAGTCGGAGAGATGAGATTTTTTTTTCCTTCCGTTGTGATATTCAAATTGAATGCAAGTGAAAATATATATACGCCATTACGGCATGTTTTTACCTTTTGTTGCTGGAGGAGGATGATGATGATGATCGGGTCGGATGTGTAATGTGTAATTGAAAAAGATAATTGACAAGGGTGTTTGTCGATTTTGGTTCCCTCGGAGCGGTGCGGAACGAACAACCTATGATTTTGCTAACAAATTTTTATGTAAAACTTTATAATAATAACAGTAACACAAAAGGTGAAAAAAAATCATGTTTACATGCACAATAGCAGGCCATAACATTCATTATTCCGTTTGATAAGGGAGGCTCGCGTTGCGACCAGAGAGTCATATGATAACAAGGGGAAACAGGAAATTACACCTTGATAACGGAAAATTATATTGGAGGTATGCAAATAGAATTATCTTCAAAAAGTTAGACCTTCAATTGCAGTAAAGATCATGAGAAGTGCAGCTTTTACGACGAGATAGCGAGAAGTGCGGCAAAGTAAATACAGACTATAATCTGGGTGCTTGCTTCTACAAGTCAAAAGGGGAAACAACCGCGGAGATAAAAACTAAAGCGTATATATATAAATTCTGCACGACCTGTGTGCAGCACAAGATGCACCCTGGGAGGATAATAAAAGTTGAAAGTGCGCAGCCTTTCTCGTAACTCAACTGGAAACAAGAAACTTAGAAACTATTTTTTTCAGTGAACGTAGGCCTTGTCGGAGAGAAGAGGAAGGGAAATGTGTTTTGATGCAATCATTTGAGTTTAAAATAGGGGGTATTTTGTGGGTATTATTGTTTTCAGGGGAGGTATAGGCTTGTCTGATCTGATTATAGTATACACGGGATTTTTGTTTAAAAAAGAAGGAAATATGAATATTAGACTTTAGATTTTTCCCTTGTTTTAAGGATAGGATGAGGATGTGGATACGTATAGACAGTAGTGCATCTATTTGACTCGATCGGGTTTTAGCTTGCTACGCGCATTTTTCGTTACCAGTCAAGGACAAGGAGTAAAACTGTTGAAAAAATTATGCTTTTATTTCCTTTTTTGGAGAGAACTTATGGATCCGGTTGTCAACTATTTATGTGCGTATTTCTTGATCTTGAATCTACCCTAACATACGCAACATTCAACGCAGGCCAAAAATGGATCTATCTCTTCAACGAACTAACTGTATGAAAACAAACTTTTTATAGTCCTTAAAATTACACATTTTTAGCAAAAATGTTCAACAAAAATTCGAAATCTCCGAGTATTTCCAGTTTCCCACTAAACTAGTCTGTCTTCCCATCTCCCGGAGAGGTTCCACTGCGCCCACTCGACGACTCCACCAACTCTATCTCCACAGACATTATGCGTGTGTGTGTGTGTGTGTGTCCCCTTCCACCATTTTCCAAAACAATAAATCCACTTAGCCCCAGCTTTGCTAACAACCTTATTAATTTTTCACGGGAACTCATTGAACAATGGTTGGTTTAGAGGGAAAAGCTTACGAACCGTACAAGGTTGACTACATCATTATTCTCTTCTCCACTATACATATTCACTTAAGACCATCCAGGATATTTTCGGAGCGAGAAAGAGGATTTAGCTTGCCGCTCTTAGTAATTGATTAATTTACCGTGCATTAGAGTCCGTGGGCAAAAAACGTTTAATTATGCAAGCTCCCTCTCTCTGAAAAAGGAAAGCAGTCGGAGTGTCTACAATATTCATGGGAACACGGGGACCCCACACAGCAACAACAAAAAAAAGTTTTTATAAATGTACACATGTTGTAACGGTTCGGGGGAGCCAGTGTGACGGTGATTGAGGTGGAGCAAGCACACAGAGGCGCAGGCACTGTGCTCAAATTTAATTTTCCAAGACAAAAACTCAAAGTCAAACAATTGAATTGCGGTTTTGTCCACGGTCCTCGGCTCAGTCCTCTACACACAATTTTTGGACAAAAAAAAAGTTTTGTAACGGTTCGGGGGAGCCAGTGTGACGGTGATTGAGGTGGAGCAAGCACACAGAGGCGCAGGCACTGTGCTCAAATTTAATTTTCCAAGACAAAAACCCAAAGTCAAACAATTGAATTGCGGTTTTGTCCACGGTCCTCGGCTCAGTCCTCTACACACAATTTTTGGACAAAAAAAAGTCTGGGCATTATTATATTCTCTGTGAGTCTTTAAACTCTTGTTGACATATTTTTTCGTCGCTTTTCACCAATTGTCCTATTTTCAAAAATGACGTCCAAAGAGAGAATTATGAGTTTTTGGTCAACTCAAGTATAAAAGCTACTCGAGAAAAAAAATTGGGGAAAGTCTCTTGTTCTTTTTTCTTGTTTCCTAAAAATGGAAGAAAAAAAAATTCTCTAGTGGATATGTGGATATGGAATGAAGGCCATTATTATATTTATACATTTTTAGTGCCCCACCACTCGTTGAGTGACTAGTGAAGTGAATGAGATAAATCTAAGCATTGCAGGGGTAATCGACAACGCTGATTTCAAAGGAAGTGATAAAATTGGATTTTGAAATAGTCAATCAGTGATTTTTCAGTGGCCACAAATATTCACCAATCAAAAAGTCCGAAAACTTTATAAAGGACAATCCCGCACTCCTTACTTCTACCTTTGAAAGGTTTATTATATTTATACATTTTTAGTGCCCCACCACTCGTTGAGTGACTAGTGAAGTGAATGAGATAAATCTAAGCATGAAAAATGAACAAAAAACTTTATAAGGTCGTTTCTCCTATCATCCCTTATCTCAACGGGCTACAACACAATACAGCTTCAGCTGGGTGGTTTTTCTCCCGAAATATATTTCGTTGGAAGAAGTTGGAATTGTATTGCACAATATACGTAGTAACGACAAGACTGCATCCTCAAATGGAACAAAATGTTATCAATATTCCACTCCACGAAATCCAGAAACTACTCCTTATCCCTTGCCAGTCTAGGGAGAAAAAAGTGGAAGTCCCATTCTTTTCAAATGCTCTTTATCCTCCAAAAGAAAATAGAGATAGCGGGAAGAAGAAGAAGATGATGAAGAAAGCTTTTCACTCCACCTTCCACAACTGCAACTCCCATATTTCATCAAAATTGCGTGTTATTTCCTTTAGGGAAAATGATAAATTTTTTGGGTGCATGATGGAAATTGGAAAAATTAGGATAGTATGGTGGTGTCAATTTACCACTTTTGTTGGTTTTTTGTTTCATTGAATAATATACCGAGTTTAACTTAAACGGCACTATATTTTTTATGAAATCTACGGGAGAATAATTCTAGTTAGATAGTCGTCAACCGGCGGAGCTTGTTTAATTCAAGTAATACTGCTAAGGTGCTGAGGAAGTCTTAATTTTACAATTTTTTCATTTGAAATCCACCACTCGCATTTCAATTCGTCCATCTCTGCTACATTATGCATTAAAAATAATATATTCCATACTTGTCATGTAAGTTGAAATCATTTTCCCTCTGCACGTAGGTACTTCGCATCCAAGAGCATGCAGCATATTATCCCAACTAGAAAACCGCCTATGGCACACAGTTGCTCTCCCATCTTTCATCACCCGCCGTCCCGATAATAATCTCTATCTCAGTCATCGTCATCATCTTCATCATCTTTACTGGTGGCATTGTCAGAAAAAGACATCCTACACATCCACGATTATGCGATACATTCAGTTTTTTTTACTCACAGCAGCAGCATAAGAAGCACGTCAAGAAGGAGAGCTACTGGTGTTTAGTTGTGTTCATCATCTTTCTTTCTTTTTTTTCAAAAAATATTTACGGTTTTGGAGGTCCTCCGTAGTAAATCTAAATTTAGGAAGAATAAAAAAATGTTTTGGCATTAATCAGAGGGGTTGTGTTGTCGGGAATGGATTTTTCGATGAAAAACTGTCTTGCTCTATATGTGTTTTATGAGGTCGTTGCTAATTTTATATTTGTGGGTGGGAAACTAGGTTGAAAAAAATTGAATAAAAAAATTCCGATATGATGATACGGCCTGGGATATACGTATATACCTTATGAAAGATGTTGTTGTTTTTGGATATACTCTCTCTCTCTCTCTCTTTCTCTAAAGCTATTGGGTTATGGCTCTTGTCAAAAATACATTTTCATTGTAGACCTTGAGATGAGGAGAGAAGAACTAGAAAGCCACTCGTAAACCACTTTGGATCTCCTCGTGTATCAAAACATACGGCGGGATTGCGTGTATACATCCGTATATTTTTAGATCCCGTTTTGAAAAGCTTTCAAATTCCAGTTTTCTAAATTTTTGATCCCCTTTTAACGAGCAATATAATATAGCTCAAGTGGGAGAGTTATCGGGGTTGGCTGAAGGGAAAAGAAAACGAGGTGAAACAAGAGACCAACATAATTTCCTGTTGTTAAGTAATCATCAGCAGAGTTGGAAGTTGGAACGGGAGTGGGAACGGATGACTCACGTTTTGGGATGACTCCTTTTGTGTGTGGGCTACAAACACCATTATTTTTCTTTCTGTCACGGAGATACGGAGAAGAGATTTGAATGAAGAAAAAAAAGTATTTCACTAATTACTGGGGTGGTGGTGTCACGGATTGAAAGGGGGCCTAAAGGATGGCATTGTTTTGCTAGCTGAGTGTGCTATATGGGGAATACGATGAAACGGATGGAGTTTGAGACTATAAATATAGTTGGATAGTAAGGTGTCGAATAAAATATTTTTTCAAATACTACACATTTGTGTATCAATAGATTTCCCTCAATGAATTTTGTGGTGTTAGAAGTACAAATGTCTAGTTAAAATTTGGGAAACGGAAGGAGATTACATTTCAAAAATGCAAATGCTCAAATGCCTCCTTGTCTGACTGATAGCCGGCTGTCTGGCCTCCTCCTTCTTCTCAACGATTGTTTTGACACTAAGCAAGATTGACATATTTCACTCTCCCATCGCCTCCACACACACACACACACACAGCCATCATAAGTGCATTCCTCCGTAATACGGTGTAATTACCGGTCTTAAGTGTTGTTATTGATGATACTTACAAGCTGCGCGGATGGATTCCTCCTCAGCCGTTTCCACTCAAAAAAAAAGGTATGAAGTAAGAAAGTGGCTTACAACTTGCAATCACATCACACAGCCCAAAAATGGTTCTCTAGACAGCTTTACTTACTCCCATACAGCGGGGTATATAAAATATGCCAGTTTCTCTCTGAAAAAGGGATTGCCATCATTGCCAATGTTCTCCCTAGTTAACCTCAGCAGAGGTCTCAACTACTCAAAACTCTTTGAACCTCCCGTAATGAAGCACATACTTGTTAGCTTTTCAAAAAAATAAAATCTAACTCAGAGGGAACCCTCTCTCTCCCTGTGTGAGTATAGTAATTATTCCGCAGAACTGCAGACATTTTTTTCTGTGAACTCAAAAATAACCGTGATAAAACACCGAAAAAAACTCCCAAGGCGGTTTCTTGTGGATATTATTATTTAAAAGGAGGAATGACATCAAGAGCGCGAGCTGCCAGCTCAACCATTATCATTCCGGTCTATTTCCAGAATTATAAAAGCATCTTCCCACTAATTGCGTAAACCGTTAAAAATTGGTGGTTATATACTCATTGGAAGCAAAAGGGAAGGAACGAACCCTGGAACCCCCCGCCCCCCATCCATGCTTGTGTTAATGATCACAAATTTTTTTTCTTCTTCTCTCTTCTGGATAAAGAATATTTTTTTCCGCGGGGCTGCTCCCCTTTTGCATTTTAATGCCCACATTTCTTAATTATAAATAATACGACGACGATTGCGGGAACCAGGAGCCACGCCCGCACCCGCAACCCCAACTTTTTTTGCTCAAAGTGTGTATCCAGTATCCACTCAAAGCACCATTTAATTTACATTTTTTAACGAAAAACGAATCATTAAAAGTTTCTCCAGAATAAAATCTCGCCGACGCGTTATTAAACTCGGAAGAGGGTAGGGTAGGAAAAATACCACACGTTCCTAAAGGAGTTATGCGTTTTACGTGATCAATCTTCTTTAAACATTCATTCAGGCTGTGATAAAACACCCACAACAAAAAAAATCGGCTGCTATATTGTTTGATTTATTTCAATGCATTAGAAAACATGTTTTAAATCTGTTTCTAACATTATCCAAAACATATATCGACATTGACTTTGCTACCAAACCAATCCAATCGTCTCCAACATCTGTTTTTGTCTGTTTAGATTACTAAAAGCAATCCTCTCGTCCTGAATTGAAATGTTAATGAATAGAAAAATGGCTGTAAAAAAGTGGTGAATGGTGTATATGATGATGCACAAAATACACGCTTGTGTGTCTCAGTAGTCGTCATCATACCACCTCCAATTTTCTTCTCCTTTTTCATGTAATGCGTCAGCGAAAAAGGCAAGACATGAGATTTGTTGTAATAACAATGCACTCTGTCCACGAGGGAAAAAAATATATAAATGGTTTATCTGTATGTTCACGATGACAGCTGAAAACGCTCTCTTCTTCTTCTTCTTCTTCTTCTCTCTTTTGCAGAGCTTTTAATTTTCGGGGGATCATGAAGTATATAGATTTTTTTATATCAAATGGTCTTTCTCTCTCTCTCATGCTTTCAGGATCACACTGGGATTTTTAACGAGAGACCGTTTTTTTTCAACAACGGTGAAGCAAGCGGTAATAAAGTGAGTGGTTAACCTCATTGGGAAAAAAGTACTTGAACACATGCTGGAGGCTAGGATCCCGAGAGTGGCTCAATAGAGAAGAAGAAGACGGCTCTCCAGACACTTTTTGCGTCGTCGACGACTCCTTTTCGGGAGCTCTCTGGATGGAAGAATGGTGGTGGTGGTGGTGGAATGATGGTGAAGAAGGCCTGTAAAAGAGGCTTGTGAACCGGAGACCTTGGCTGTCAATTAAAAAGCCCATTTTGATAGCTCCCGAGGAGAAAACACTTTGATTGGAACCGACCTACTGTTCTTGACTTGACTCAGGGCAGAAGAGAGAGAGCGAGAGAAGAGGTAAGAAAACGTGAGCTCGACTTTTCCTCAATAATAATTGCTTTGTTTTTCTGGCCAAGAATGTACGTATGGGGAATATTTTTGCGAGCATGGAACTATAGTGGTTTTAATTTAAATGGGTTCGATTTTCGGCTAATGAAGGAGTGAAATTAGCTGTAAATGAGTCAAGTCAGCGTGAGTTTTAATTAAAGGTGACGGTATCATTTAATCTGGATGGAAAGGAGGATGGGACTTGGGTTCGATTTTCGGCTAATGAAGGAGTGAAATTAGCTGTAAATGAGTCAAGTCAGCGTGAGTTTTAATTAAAGGTGACGGTATCATTTAATCTGGATGGAAAGGTGGATGGGACAGAAGGACCCCTCTGGAGAGTGAGGTCGGAGTGAGTATAGAGAGCAAATTGGAGAATTTGGAGGTTACTCCAATTTTTGCTTCATAACCTCAAGTCTTTAACATGAGTAGGTCTGCAGTAGTAACGCCTGCTACTGTTGTGAAATTATGAAGTTTGTATAAAGGTTTGTAACTTAAAACATTTAAGAATGTTGAGAAAGAGAGAATCAAACCTGAAATGACAGTCATTGATACTCCCCGTGCTTTTTGCTCCCTGCTGCCCTTTACCTACAAAATAAAATTGGATGAAGCACACCTCCTCGAACACGAAAGAGGCATGCATGATTATTTCAGGAAAAAAACGGAGTCACTTTATGACTCAACATCTCCATATTTCATAACTGGGAAAACATACTAATAATAATGTATTATAGGTGGGTATACGTATGTGATGTGATGTGATATGATGTGGAGTTCCCATCTCCCAGCAGAGGAAATCGTAATGTAACAAGCTCTCCCTTTCAACTTGAACGAATATAATGAAGTAGTTTTTTCGCTAGGCATGTCATCTCGTGATAAAAAATGAGCTGATGAGTGTATAAGAGATTTATGAGCACTCATTCCTTTAGATTGCTACCAACTGTCAAAACTCTAAAATAGCGCGGAGGTGCAATCTGTGCAAAAGGGAAGCGAAACTTGGAATCTTGCTACCAGAAGAAGCAGGCAGGCAAAATCCCTCGCTCTGGCTTAAAGTGTATGTTTAGACGGGAAAGTCAAGAGTGCTAATATGTTGGCTTGTTGATGCTCATGTTTGGGATTGGAATAAAGTGTACGGGAAAGAATCAATGTCAGATCCACCAAAGCTTTGGGCTTCATCTTGCAACCTCGATTATCACAAGTAGAACTATTGGACATACCTACTTTAAATAGTGTATTGGTGGTACAATAATTTCTTTTTGCCGTCATCATACATGCACATTTCCAATATTATATTATAGGCATCGTCATCCGACCAAATCTAAATTGAGTCATTCCAAACATATCCCATCCGTGTCTTCCATTTACCTGTTAACAAGCTACCCTTTTAAAATGACATACCTATTTTTCGTTCCCCTTTGGTATA
>JAANSN010005290.1:0-12758 GCA_036850665.1 Dicranocentrus wangi | reverse complement strand
CTCCTCCGCACTCGCAATTTTTGTTGTTGAACTGAACATGACTTTAATGAACTAAAATGTATGGACCTGGAGCACATTGGCACTTTTACTTTTATGCAGAGTATCAATCAACTGCTTGATTCCAACTAACCAGACGCAACCAGCCATTTCATTCTCATGTTTATGTTACTACTGACGATGAGTCTGACAGCGGGATAATGAGAATGGAGAATGGGATGGTGTTGCTGCTAATCACTGCTGCTGACAGGCGCAATAAATCTATTCAAACTCGCTTTTCTGTTCTTCCCTGGAACAACCAGGAAATGGATTTTTATCATCAGCAAATCCTAGGCAGCTGCCTAGTAGTGCTATCACCGCCACAAATTTCCTTATTGGCTCGTTTGTATTCGTCCTTGATATTCTTGATGCATGAAAGTGTCATTTATAATAAGTGGGTTATGTGAGGTGGTTTCTTTCACCCATCACTCCATGAATCTTTATAGAATCTATTGCTACTACATATGATGTTTTGAGAATGTCAGTGGATTGGAGACCATGCTTTGGGTCAAGTTACCATGCTTTTCCACTTTAAGCATACCGCATTACTTGTGCAAGTATTATTAATCATGATCATTCTAAATATAGCAAATGGGACTGGTGGACATGAGCACACACATCAAAGTTTAATGGATTCCTGCAACGAGCTCCACTCAAGCGCTCAAGCGGGATATGGCGTGAGAACTGGGGAGGAAAAAACAAGGCCATGATGACCATACTCGTCTATGAATCCATGCCTAGCAGTCTGCGAAACATTACTGAGTTATAGTAATATTTATTTTTAATTAGTTTTTGCGAGTGTGACTGGGTCGATGAACAATAGTGCGAAGAGACGTATCCTATTTCTATATTTGGCAGAGTTCTTTCTTTCTCTATATCGGTATATCTTCTTTTCCTGATCAATTCGCAACCCACACACCGCTCCCTGGGCATCAACAAAATATTGGAAATATATTATAAAAATGCCAAAACTTCACAAATCCCATTTTATTTTAACCTGGCCATTACTCATTACACACTTGTTCAGCGTTGGCATCGTCATTGTCATTTATCCAGCTTGACCCATTTATTGCATGACAGAATGTACCAGCATCACTAGCTTCAGGAGGACATTTAATAATATAAAAAATTAATAACTGGGACATATCAGTATCACGCTTCACGCTATCACTAGCAAAGTATTACAGTTACTATCATCACATAACTATTATTAGATTATCCATCATGCCAAAATGATTCAACAACTACTGATTGACTTGACTACTTACTCCAGTAGTAGTAGGTTTACAATTTGAGTGAAAGCAAAGTTTTGTGAGACCATGGGGGTCAGCCTCTCAACGAAATTAGTGGAGCCGAAGTAGACCCGCAGCGGCTTGCACGACAAACTGAATTTCCCGTAGTACTTCACATGCTTCGACTTTCTTGCCTTCAGCTTTGTCATCAGTGACTCCGATTCATTGGAAATCTCCGCCATTGACTGGAGGACCGCAAAGTGACCACAAATCACCAACAGCAGGTAAAAGGCGAAGAAGCCAATAATGAGCCCGGAAGTGTTTGCCAGTGCCATTTTGATGACTGCGTAGAACACGGTGATTTGGAGACTGATGAGAAGCAGGATGAAGGGGCCCGTCACATGCGTCGCATGAAAGCCATTAAATTCCTCGCAAAAGGCTTGCATTTCCCGAAATGCCTTCACCGTCTCAAAGCGGTGCTCCTCCCGGAAGTGCAGCTCGGCGTAGGACTTGAGCTGGAACCGGATCAGCATTGTGAGCACCATCACGCTGGAGACCATGATGACGCAAAAGTAGACGGAAAAGCCGAGAATGAAGTAATTGGCGAGATAGGCAAGGACATTAGCAAGGATATTGTAGCTCCAGTGTAGTTCCTTCAGAATGGGATTGCACCGGGGCAATATGAGCCTCGCTGGATTGGCCGACTGACAAGGAACCACTCCAACAAATGCAGCTGCAGCGAGTTTAGGTGTGAAGACAAGACTACCAAATCCGTATTTGATAAAGATGGTTATCAGCTTATCTGTTGTGTCCAAGCCGGCTTCACTTCCTCCATGGCTCGACGACTTTGCACTGGGCGGAAATGTTTTCTTCCGTTTCTTGCACAACAGTGACTTGAGAAGTGCGATGAGTGAGGGCATTCCCCAGCGACCTGGTATAGCAATTAATCATCCATTAGTAAAATATTAATTTTATATTATAAAATAGCGAGATAAATACCTTCATGCTCCGCTGACATTGCGATCACTTGGTTGAACAACTTGCGAACTTGATCCCGCTTGACATGGTAGGAAACTGAGGGCTGAGCAAATCCAATGTACCAAATGGCCAAGTAGATGCCCGCACACTTTTCAGCAATCGTCTCGTCCGCCGACGAGGAACTTAAAGTTTGAACGCAATTGACAACGCCCAGGAAGATGTAAGCCAGGACACACAATTTGTGATAAAACATTTCAGTCCCGGTGACCAGCAAAATTATTCTCTTCTCTGCAGCATCCCACTTGAAGCCTAAACCTCCGAAATGATTTGCAAATTTGAGGTAGCGCAGGAATGTGGGAAGCAGGAAGCTATTATTAAGCATGGTGCAAAGTGCAGTCCAGCAGATCAGCGATTTTTCAGGAGGAAATGATATTGAGCTCACTCGGAAGATTGGTAGGGATCCTAATGGAAGGTGCACGAGCCAAACTCTTTTCTGTTGAGCCCAACCAAAACCAGAGCAGCGCTGTTCCGTCGGATTAATAATTAATTAGCAAGTGCTTTCCCGTGCGTATGTGCGGAAAAACCAATATTTTATTCATTTTAACATTGCGAAAACCTTGTAAGTGGAGTCACTTGTCATTAAATATTCAGCCCTATAATTTATCATCACAATTCCTCAGCTCCACTTTTGACTGTTCAACGTGACTCGTTTGATTTTGAGGAGATGAGTGTCAAGCTGTGAAGCGGGTATTATTATTTGGCAATTTGTTTTAGTCTGGGCTTCCGACTTGTTTCTGGTTAATAATTCAGCCAGTCTTGTTCATTGTGCTATCAATAGGCGCAGTCTATTTGTGTTAGACTAATTTAAATATACTTATCCCATCCCAGTTTTGACAGATTCCGGGTATCAATTTTGCTGGACTGGCTGGACTTCATAGCCCCCATAGTTGTTTTTGAGAAGCTCTTCCGGGAATACTCCTGGGGTTGGCACATATAATACGACATGATGATATGATAACATGTCCCTCCTCCAGGAGTTTGAAAACTCTTCCGTGAACACTTACGATTAGATAATAGGATGTGCCTACACAACTAATTGGCATTAAATACGTGAGATGTTTTGTTTGTTGGCTGGCTAACCACAGCACAGCACAAGCAAACAACTTTACTCCAACTAGCTAAATAAATGCCTTTCTCTCTCACTCTCACTCTTCCGTCCACCTTCATAATAACTAAACCTCAAAGTTCGACTTCTCCTCCCGCTCAGTAGTATTCATTAATCCTTTTTCGTCAATGCTCTGGCTGGTCTGCTCTGGAAACATATAAGCATGCTAGAACCATGCTGTGTGAAACTATTTAGATGGCGACGGGATATTTTTAAAGGACGAGGATGACCGGAATAATAATGGCAACACAATAATAATGGAGCAGAGAATTTCGCAAATTGGCAGACAAATATATGCATTGCGGAGGTTGCAGTGGACGGACAGGCGAAAACAAATAATTTTGTCCATTCTTTCTTTGCATGCGGGACGGGATTTGACTTGAGTGAGACACATTGACATAAAATTATATATATTTTTTTCAGCACTGTGTTTGAACATATTTTTAGTACTGATCACATTAGTCAATGAATTTCATCTTGCACATAATTGCATGGCAGGTAGGAATCCTTATAAACTCGTGCACTGAAGGCTTGTAAAGGTCGTTGCCTAAAATATGTTTAGAATGAGGAGAGCAGTTGCTAAACCATTAGAATAAAACATTTACTTTAATGTAAAAAAAGTAATAAATAAGGTTATGGCCAAGTTGTGCTGGCTAGTTGAAATCATTGCATTTTGATTCCCTGCAAACTCATCATCGGCCCCTACAATCTACTAAATAGCTCGCCAGTTGAATGCAATCCTGTTAATTATTACGTAGCTGAATGTAGTGAAGCGTAGTTATGCTTTTAGTTTGTTTGTCTGTCTGTCTGTCCGTCTGTCTGTCTGTTACCACCATAACATTGATGTCCTTTCATCGAGTTTTACCAAACTTGGTGTGGACATGCCTCAGAGGTCAAGGAAGCTCTTGGCGCAATTTGACCTCAATCGGGTCACGGGGGTCGGGATGGGGGTCAAATATATGTCACATGCATATTAAATGGCAAAATTTTTTCATTGCATAAATCGACAGATGACTTAGGGAGGACCTCGATGACGTCTAATAAGGCGTCTACAGAGGCGTCTATAATGGCATCTTATAGAATGTCTAGTATGGCTGTAGTTGCAGTGTAGACAATGCGTACAACAGCTCGTATTTAGACTAGCTATATCTATCTCCTTCTTAGCCAGCATGTCCGCCCAGCAATACAATCCACAAGTCCATTTCAGCTTGAACACATGGGTCTATAGCTCCTCCTCCAGCTCTAGGTACTCCTATCTCACAAACAATCCCACTGTTCTCAACTAAAGGAAAGGGGAAAGAACATAGTGCTTGCAGCATCTAGCATTATTATAATGTAGCATTATTATGCTATTTTGGGAAGGTCCCCTGGGGCTTGTTGCTTTTGTTTTACGAAAACCCCTGCTTCGTCAACCTAACTAACAATAGGCCACGATGAATGAACACTGTCTTGGTCGTGCTCTTTTAGCTTCTAGGAAGGACAAATGCAATATAAATATCTATTGTGATTGGGGCTATGGCGCAAGTGACCATTTCACAGGATTAGAATACTCTACTAAACCCTTCCCTTTGGATTTACGTGGAAAAATATCACAGGATTGACGGGTACTGGGGTACTAGAATACCAGCGAACACAGTGGCTGGAATGTCACTCGTGTTCTATGCTGTTGTCAACGGGTTCAAGGGACATTTCCACACTCCTAGATTGTTCCTGGTTTTCACGTCTCAATTATGCTTTGGGTACTTTTTTCATGTAATATACCTAGGTATACTGTGGTGGCATTAGTATTGTATTGCTCAACACATTTTCCCAGCTCCTCATTAGATTTTTGATGCGTTGACAAGTGGAAGCTGAGGCAGTCAGGTGGGAACCAGCAATCTTTCCTCATCCTCATCATCACACTATTTCCACTCTCTCTACAAAATACAATTTGTGTTGTTAGCCAGTTGTTGAGTGCAGCCAAGGATTTC
Organism: Dicranocentrus wangi; assembly: GCA_036850665.1. Lineage (NCBI taxonomy): Eukaryota > Metazoa > Arthropoda > Collembola > Entomobryomorpha > Entomobryidae > Dicranocentrus > Dicranocentrus wangi. Next base: position 7,377 of record JAANSN010005290.1, on the reverse strand, counting down.
TCTCAAATCATGGATGCAAGTATCCCTCTTCTCCATCCGGAGGTAGGTTACGCAGCGCGGTTAAAATGGCTCATAAAATCAAAATCTGTATTTGTATCACAGTTAGAAAATGAAGATTGATAAGTGTTCATATATTTGAATTCAATTGGCTAGTAAACTTTAACTTGTATAGATATTCCCTCATTTGTTCGAGCGCCTAGTGAAGCTGGACTTTGGACGAATCCTTCGCCTGCGCCTCATCTCCCGGGAATGGAAGGAGAGGATAGACGGGCATCTGGAAAATGGAAATTCCAATGAAATGATCAAAAAATGGAAAAAGAAGTGCTACGCCTTTCGCGATTCTGAAAGGATCACCTCCTTCGTTGACAAGTTTGCCAACCACCCAACGAATCCAATCATTGGCAGGTCAATTCAGGTGAACTACAACAACTTTCGCATTCGAGGCATGGCCTCTTGGCTCATGGACAAATTTGGGGCTCACGTGAGAAGCCTGGAAATTGAGGACCTAACAAGCGGACTCACTGGCGTGGAGGAATTCGTCCAGCGGCTAAGAAATTGCGTTCAGCTAGCACCAAATTTGGACTCGTTGTCCCTCCAAGTGCACACCGTCTGCGACAGGGAGAATAACGTTGAAGTGGTCCCGCTGACTGACGCCCGAGGGCTGCTGCCCGCCATCCCCAACCTCAAGTCCCTCTCTTTCACGTCGTACAGAGTTGGTGTTAGACTTGTTGGGCTGGAACGGCCCAAAGTTGACTTGCAGCGCGTCATTGCTCAGATATGCGTCAATCCGGAGTCCCTGAAACGGCTGGAAATACGCCGCCTTCCGTACGCATTGCTTGATGATAATTTCCCCAATTTGGAGTCAGTCAGCCTCGACATCTATACGGAAGCAGATTGTCTCAAGCTGGTCAACTCCGGTTGGCCCTTGCCCGAGTTGCGTCTGGAGTCCAGCTCCCATCCCTCAGTGGACGGACACTCTCCGTCTGCTAAAAACCGCAGAGGCTTTTAAGGGCACGTTGAAGAGCCTTGTGCTCCGGAGTGAGTGGAAGCAGGGCAAGAAGGGCTCCGGGGAGGAGTCCAGTTTCAGAGTCGACCTGCCCCATCTAAAGCATCTAGAGATTTCCCAAATTGTTCCCCTTGCCATTTTCGGCAAGTTGACCTCGTTGGAAGTGCTAATCGTCAGGTATACAAAATACGATGTGTGTAGCAGGGAGTTGCGTCGCTCAAAGTTGTTGAAGATGCTTCCAAAATTGAGACAAGTGGACGTGGACGTCGTGAAAGGGGCTTTCTTTAGCCTGAAACTCAAGTAGACCCCCCACAGTCAGTTTCCGCCACTGCCACTGTCCATACGAATTTTGTGGATTTTTAAATGCACTTATACCCATTTCAAAGGAAGGAAGAAATCAGGGATGAGTTCGTGCGTGACGGGGGCTATGGATTCGTGAAGAATATTATATTTATTTATTTTTGACATTGATTTAGCTTGACTATGGAATCTGCAAATATTTCTTCTAAATTAATTAACGTTTAATAAATAGGTATACTTTTTCCCTTCACGTTTAAATATTTCATAACATGATGATAACATTTTGCTTAATTCACAGTCATCATAAGATAGGAGCTTCATTATCTAGGTCAGCATGCTCCGACCGATTACACAATTAATTCCAAATTTCCTAGTGAACATCAATTTTTTCCGAAAGATCTGGGTTACATCTGCCTGCGCAGAGGAATCGGGGTTGGTTAGAATGTTAGGAGTAGGGTACAAAGTTTGTTGCTTGCTGTCGGATTAAGGATATCAATTAATTGAAAAACGAAGCTTCATCGCAACACGCAATGACACGCATGATCTAAACAAAATTGCCGAGGTCTTGCAATACATGAACATGACACACGACGATAGGAACCCGTCCTACCTGAAAAATGCCCTGAAAATGCAAAAACTGCTCACGTCAGAGGAAGAAAGTCGTCGTGCGGTGACAAAGAGTCACATTTCACTCACATTATTATGAGTCTCTGCCGCAATGTAATATGTAATATGTAATCATGAATCATGATATGATAGCAATGACATGACACAGACTAGACAATGACATCAATGACGCAAACAGAATTATATAATAGGTAGGTAGGTATGTAGGATGTAGGTACTTTATCTAGCATCAATTATAGCATGATACATACTCTGGCTGGTGGAACCACATGCCACACAGCGACACAAGGGGAGAGAGCGACAAGGAGAGAAATGAAGACGAGAAAATATTATTTTATTATTTTATGCTCGCTAGCTAAGCAAGTAAGGCGAATCCTTTCCGTATTATTAGTGGAATGCCGAGTGGCTAGCGGAGATGGAGTGGAGATTGGATTAGCATGGGGGGAATCCACTCTCCCTCCGCTCCCTATCTCGTTCCATGTTACACTCTGCCTGCACGCACAATTAGTAGTAGTGGTAGGCGGTAGGTAGGTTCATCATGGCATGATACCGAACGAAAATAAAACATGTGTTGTTTTTCTTTTGTCATTTTTGTGGAAGATTTATTATCCAGCAGCTCTTCCCATCCTCAACTCAATCCTTCCCACACTCCCACTCTTTCCGCATCACAAGTTGCCAGTGAATTCTCTGCCTTCCGATTTTTTAGTATTTATTTATTTTCTCGTTGTAAAAACAAATGTCAGATGTCAGCTCAACCGGTACACTAACTGAATAAAAGCAAATCAGCAAAACAGGAACAAGAGTAGCACTGCACTCAGCAGCAGTATAGCCAACCGTTCGTTAGTTAATTAATAGGTATTATATCATCATATCATATCCCTCTGCAGCTAGGTGCTGGTCGTGGAAATACAAACAAAAACAAAACTATGGAATATTACTATAATTCCTCCTCGGGTGGCTGCCTCCTCTGTTCCAGCGAGTTGCTCTACCTGGGAAATAATACAAGAGGAGGAGGAGGAGGAGACACTGGGGTTTCACTCAAAAACTTGTTTCAATATTTAAACATTGAGGTGTCAAAAGTAGTGAGGGCGGTGGAGTCAGACCCTCTGGGAGACGGGAATGATGATGATAGTGCTGCTGCGGCGGGGGACGGGGTGGAGGAGGTGATTGCAGGGCGACTTTGTGAAGGCTGCTCATCCCTTGCCAACTTGTTTGGAGGATTTTATCGGGATTTTGAAAAGGTCCGACTTCAGCTAACAGCATGTGTTCAGCTGCTGAATGATCGAGTGAGAAATAATAGCCCGGGTACGACTGGCACTCGCTCAGTGTCGACTCCGACTCCATCAGCAGACGTGAGTGGAGTGGTGGATGCAGTGGGGCTAAAAGCAGAGATTTTAAAACAGTGTATGTAGTATCACTCTAAATAAATGATTCGAAATTGATAATTAAATTGTTAAATGAACCTAGGTAATTTCATGATTTAAATTTGTGGATAGGCGAGTCTAAGCTCAAGTCTCGGCCAAAAGTGGAGCTGGTGCGTGTGCTGGAGGAGGGGATGACGAGGATAACGGAGGATTTTCGATTTGGAGGGATACCAATACCACCGAGCGAGAAGGAGACAGAGAATGGATTTTTGTTTTCAGGTTCAGCATTCAAAAAGGAAGAGGTGGAGGAGGAGGATGATGATGTGGTGGTGCTGGAGGACGAGCAAGAAATGGATGCTTGCCAATGGGAAAATAATAATGGTTCATTTTATTACGAGCCCACCACCACCACTCCGAAATTCGGTCTGGAAGGCAGTTGTCGTCGTCCTCCTGAGCCCGTGTCATCGGCAGGCCTAGTTTCGGTTCACCAGAAGAAGAGCTACCCTACTCGTCCCACCTCCTCCAACGGGGCAGTATCGCAAAGTGGTGGTAGTGGAGGTGGAGGTGGTCAAGGTGGTGGTAGTATTAGTATTGACGATATAGAATTTGCGACAAACCGAGCATTTTACAACCATTCTGCTGACAGACCTCCATTCAGCTACAAATATTTGATTAGACAAGCAATACTGGAATCCCCAGGCGGGCAACTCGCCCAAAGTGAGATTGTCACCTGGTTCACAACTAATTTCTCCCACTTCCGCTCACCTCCAAGAGGCATGGGCTACTTGAAGCGGACGATTAACAGCATTCTTTACTTGCACAAGGAGTGCTTCGTCCACGTGGGTGGCTTTGGTGAAGGCACCCTGTGGATCCTCACTTCATGAATAGCTAGGAATTCTTTTCTGCTGGATGGGGGAATGAATGCTGGAATTTAATGAATAATCTAGCATTTTTGTATTAAGATAAAAGTGTTCAATCTTGTCTTATGTCCTCTGTTGTTTTGTTCTTCCATGAACGTGCGTAATAAAAAATGCTGAATCCCGAGCTAAAATAATACTCCTGTGATGTGTAATGTAAAAATATATTTGTGTGAAACAGTTGCGGTCATATATATATAGCCTATGCCCATTGTGCACTCGGGTACTGAGGGTGTAATTTATTTAATAATGTGGCCCATTTTGTTAATGATTTTTCGTGTGAAAGCGGGGGCTCATATATATGAGATTCGTTCTTTGTATTTATTTATGAAGAAAATACATAATAAATGTAAGATGTTTATCCTTTGTAATTTTGTAATATTGGAATTTTCTTTTTGGGAAAACATTTAAAATAGAATCTAAGCCTCGGTAAAATCTTCATATTGCAAAAGTATATTTCCACAGTCCTCTACGGTGAACGGTGCACAACCACCACCACAACATGAGCGTGCAACCGCCTCCCCTCCTCCTCCTCCTCCTCCTCCTCCTGGTTCAGCACGGTCCTTCTAATCAGTTCCCTCTCAGCTAAATCAGGAGCTGAGGGAGTGCTGGCTGGTGAGCAAAGTGAGCCACAGTCTTTAGGAGGAGGAGGAGAGGGTTCACCGTAATTTTCAGCGACAGGAATGAGACTCACCCTCGCCTCTCCTCACATTTTCATTTCTAAATGTCACATGAAGTAGTCATTTCGTTCCCATCACACAGTTCCTTCCAGAATGGTTGACATTTAATTTGAATTTGAACAAAAGCTATAAAAAATGTAATAATATTCATTGTTTTTATATGCGCGTGAATAACTCCTTTCTCCTCAGCTCACCTTGATGCATTTTTGAGTATTAAGCATGCAATGCGACCCGCTGGTGTTGTTGGGGAATTGGACGACGACGACGACAATTGCATGACAGTGATAGCACATACACACAGGGTGAACCGAGAAGCACACTCCTTTTTGCAATTAACATTAATTTACATGTCGGGTTGACGTTTATACGCAAACATGAAGCAAGCGGGTGGGGTGGCATTATATTGTCATTAAAAATTAAAATTACAGTCTTCTTCACTTATTTACCGCCTGTCAAGAAATAATAATCGTATGTAAATATAGTAATTCCAGGCACTGCTATAAGAATAAATTGCAGTTTTACTCCAATCCCCTATATTTCATATTTGACCCTGACACAAAAACCAAGCCGCCGGAGCTTTCTTTTATCAACACGCACGTGGCACGTGGCATATTATGCATTGAATGCTATTATTAAAGTTTTCGCTCAAAGATTCGTCTTGCTGCACACATTTGCCTCAAGTTTCTATCCACTATCCAGCTGCCAAAAAAAGAGTTCACTACACGATCAAACAATTTCCATCAAAACACACCCGAGTTTTGAAACTGAAGCAATAAATAATGCTGTTCCACCAAAATAATTTCCAGCTTTTCAAGCTCAACTTAAAAGTCCAGGAGGTTGTTGGAACCTTTCCGCTGGGTTACAGCAGTAGCAAGCGCCAACTTGTGTTGTGCTCAGAGGGAAAGCTGCAATGGCAAAAGTGGAAAACACGGATTTTTCTGGGATGCGCCCTTGTGCTCTGGTTCCAGCTGGAGCGGAAGCGGGCACGGGAGCCCCTTTCTGTATTTCTGGAAAGCCTAATTTACTGCTCCCACGCGACCGCCTGTGTCATTTACAACACCACTTTCGCCCAAGAAAGAGCATCGACTGTGCAGCTTTTCAACTCTCTCCTCGCGTTCGAGAAGCGATGCCGCCGCGGCGTTCCTGATGAAAAGTTGGTGACCCGGATGGAGAAAATGATAATCACCACGCTTCAACTGGGTTCTTGTACGCAATTTGTGCTCTTCTCGGGCTTCATTGGACAACGGTGGCTCAGCCCCTGCTCCTCCAGCACTTTGGCCATTTTCCTGTTCGACGACCAGTGCATCTCCGGAGCGAGCTGGAACCCAGTTGCAACCATGAAACTAATTGTGGCATTGGGTCTCACCTTGTTCTTGCTATGCGACATGTGCAGCCGCTATGCCATTCAATTCATACAGTTTGCTTATCTGGGCTCTTGCTGCTTTTGGAAACATCTGGCGTTTCTGCAACACTCCCTCCAAATGTGCATCACGATCACGAGCTCAGGAAGGCGTTCCTCCTCCTCCATGTGCCTCCATGAGAGGCTGTCCGAATACCGAATTCTGCAATGCTTTCTCCGCGTTTACAACGGTATTCAGCAGGGTGGGATTAACGTGGTGATTTGCGACATCATCCTGAGCTTTGTGCTCTCCCTCTACTTTCTCCTGCACTATGGCACGTCCATTTCACCACCGCACCTGGTCATGTTTTCAGGGATAGCGAGCAACCTCTTTCTCTTCATCCTCGTCTGTCTTGGGAGCTTCGGCAGGGTGCACAAGGACTCGATCGAGTTGGGCAGGTTGGTCAGGCAGAAGGCGGTTCCGCAAATTAGGGAGCCCTCCAAAAGGAAATATGTCGTGAGCTTTGCGGCCTCCATGCTCCCCCTCAAGATATACCTGGGCTCGGTTAACTTTGTGGAGGGACTCACGCCCGTCGTCATTCTTGACTTTTGTGTGAACCAAACTGTGAGCTTGTTGTTGATTAACTAGATAGACTTCTGCTGTGATCCGCTTGTGCGCCTCACCTTGGGAAATATCTATGCACATTTTGGGGGCCTGTTTGTCGATTTCTAATAAGATTGCAATGTATTTATATAAACGCCACTTCTCTCCTTCTCCTTCCCCTCCTCACTCCTTTTTCCTCCGCTCCGCATTCTCCCGTCTCATATTCTATATAAGTATATTGTGTGATTTGTGTGCATGTTGTATTGTGAAGATAATTTAAGATTAGTACAATGCTGTAAACAAGCAATTAGTCATGACGCATTACTAACGCATAGATAGGTAGTTCTACCACGTAGAACGTCTTTGCAAAGTCGATTTGAAAAGAAATATACTGACACGAGCTTAGTTACCATATTTTTTATGGATTCCATTCTTGACCAACTGAGTAAATATATTGAAAGTAATAACCTTCTTACTCCTAGACAATTTGGTTTCCGTAAAAAACTTGGCACGTGTCATGCACTTGTTTCCCTTACTGAC
>JAANSN010005289.1:0-12759 GCA_036850665.1 Dicranocentrus wangi | reverse complement strand
CTGCTGCATTGACTACACACACAAAACTCTTGCAATGAAACGCAAGAAAAAGACCATGCCGTTCAAGGCGGAAAACTAAATTCTATGCTAAAAAACACACACATGCATAAAACAGAAACATAATATTTTTACAAGTTATCCCGTTCAGGGACAATGCATATTTATTTACTCCTCTCACAGAGACGCTCTGTCAGGGAGCCTACAAGCAAGGCAGATAAATCACGAGGATGATGATGTAAACCGGCGGAGAGAAAATAAGCTACTCTGCAATAATTCAGCGATTGGCCATAGTCAGGTAAAAATTGTTCATCTAGCTTCACATTCATTCATCCCATTTTTCCACCGAGAGTTGAGCTTTTATAGTAGGCTGCATTCATTTTTAGAACGAGAAAAAAAAACACACCGGTCCTGTCCCAGTCGCGGAAAGGGGGGAAAAGATGTGTGTAATCCTAAATGCATGGATGGGTCTATACATAGGTACAATTTTTTTTGTAGATGTAAGGCCGTTGATCATTACTTTCATCACTTCATGCATGCATAATCAGCCCATTGGGTCCTAATTGAATACTCGACTTTACATCCACTCCACACTCCCTCCTTCATCCACTCCATTCTCAAAGCCTCGACGACGACGCGACTATAACTACAAGGCAAGAGGCAGAGGCAGGAGCAAGATGGAAGAAATGAAGGCTTGCTTTCTCTTTTCTCCTCTCTTCTCGTACCACTCATCTCCATTTCATCTCTTTTTCAACACTATTACAAACATACCATTCGGAACTAAAAGTGGATATGTTCTTCATTTTTTTTTCTTTGCAACATTTATGGGGGGAGAAAAATGTTATTTCCTTTTTTCTCCAACTTTTTCTATTTCTCAAAAAACTAGTTGGTTTCCTTGCTGTCCAAAAATAAAAATCCATATGTATCCGTCTCCCATTTCATGTATCATCGTCAACATCCTATAGTCATTAGGGATTTTTGGGGGAAAATGTTGTGGTACGTAAAAACTAGTTGGTTTCCTTGCTGTCCAAAAATAAAAATCCATATGTATCCGTCTCCCATTTCATGTATCATCGTCAACATCCTATAGTCATTAGGGATTTTTGGGGAAAAATGTTGTGGTACGGCGGAGGGAAAAATAATTACGCGACTATGTTGACAGATTCGAACCCGCAACTTGTACAAGTGCACGCGAAGCCAGACTTTCCACAGTCTACTCACAAATCTTAGTTACGTTTCCCTTTGATAAAAAAAAATCTCGACGAGATTAAAATAATTACGCGATTATGTTGACAGATTCGAACGCGCAACTTGTACAAGTGCACGCGAAGCCAGACTTTCCACAGTCTACTCACAAATCTTAGTTACGTTTCCCTTTGATAAAAAAAAATCTCGACGAGATGCAGCATCTCTTCTTCTTCTACTTTGGCTCACAAGCTGATTAAAAAGTTGGGGGATTATATGCAAACAAGCTGTACGAGGACTCCTTTTTGCAGAGCCCTTTTTACTCGCATATTGTGGGAGACATATCAAAGGGAAAAAATTCGAGATCACTCGATCGAAATAATTATCAAGGTAGGTATATTATACAGAGCTATATATAGTCATTAAATCGTGACAAAAATTCGGTTTACTTGTATGTCAAATGAAAATGAACGTCAACGATAGGTTATTATTACGAGCTACTACTACTACTAAACGTGACTTGAAATGTATGTATTCCGTTCCAACGGAAATTCGACGGCCTAATTAATGAATCGGAGAAAATGGGACAGTTGACAGCAGAGAATGCTCACTTCAAAGAACCATGTGTTTTGTGGATTTCGCTTTTCTTCCCACGGTGAGCATGTTATTTCAATGCAAATATGTAATTGAACATGACAGGAAAGTGAATTTAAAGCGAAATAATTGTTTTAAACGTTCCCAAATTTGATACCAACCTCCAGAGGGTGGAGGAAATTGCTAGAACACAAATACCACAGTGTATACGCAACCCAGGAGCTGGAACCGAGGCAGCTACTACGAGACCATAAAGTGTGCGGCTTATTTAGCGAGAGAAGTAATTAGCCGAGCGTTTACCAGAAACTGGTCGGGGAGCTAACCTAAATTTCTTGATTTTCTGCCAAAAAAAGCGGTAAATGTTGGGAACTTATATTATGTGGCAGTTGTGTGGTGGTGTCTCTTTTTTAAACAGTACAAATAAGAATGAGGAATATAACGCTGAAATAATGCATACACAGAAATTCTCAGCGTGACGATAAATATCGCATGAGGAGGAAGTAACCGGAAGCAGATGAAGCTGAACAGGGAGCGGCGGAGAAAGTTGTTGAAGTAGAAGGAGCGTTTTCGTTCCTCCCTTCGACTCTCTCCATGCCTCTGTGAACAAGTTGTTGTGGTTAAGTGAAAGGAAGTGACGAGGCAGAGAAGTTGTTGAGATGAGGAGGAAATTGATCCAGATAAAAGTCTCCGCTGACTTTTCCACAGTGCACTTTTTCCAGTCTCTCTTGTCATATATTACCGTGGGAAATCGGGGAGATGAGGACAGGACCAAGGGGAGGAGGAGGTTCGAGGAAATTAGCCCGGAAACCATGAAAATAGTTTAATGCGTGTGGTGTATCTAAGAAGGGAAAAAAACTTTTCCCGTCTTTCAATGCCCCTAATCTGATAATATGGTTTCCAGCCGTACCTTCCTTATCCAGAAGGGAAGATGGAATGGAGGCTGGGGGACGCAAACTTCTTTTTAAAAAATTGGTAACTTTGCTTTCTGCCGATTGCCAAAATAAAGCTATTCCTCCGTTTGTACATTTTATGATGGGAGGGGAGGGAGGGGGACGGTAAATGCCTTTTCAAATGCGGGAGATCGTCACACTTGCTACACATTTGGGTTCTCGGTTTTGGCTTTGCATTTACATCAGTTGAGTTTCGAGTGGTTTAAGTAGGTTGGGGTGGGACCATGTTTGAAAGAACGTAATAGAGGGCTGGCCCCCCACATCGACTAGGCCCCCATATTCACAGGGTAACACGACTATGACTTCAATTGAAAAAGGACCTTCATAGTCGTAATGGGAAAAGAGCCAGAAGAGGAGACACAGGGAAGTTAGTATATTACCGTCATTATCATTACTGTTATTGTAACATGCTTGCTTACTTTACGTCTCCAGTTAGAACAGCACATTTATAAAAATACTATCTCCAGTCTCGGTGGGGAAAACGCAGCGTAACAAATGACATGAGTGAGTGTACATAACTTGTGACTTTTTATGCAGATACACGCCGAGGGTACATAGTCACATGCCAAAAGTCTTTTTTCCTACTTGAACAGAACGGAAGGGATCATATTGGAAAGGAAACTGGTAGATGAGGGCAGAACCGGCATGCACACGAAAACTTTATATTCGCGACATTCTCTCTCTCTCTCTCTCTCTCCTTCCTGATAAATATTTATATGAATCGTTATTTTCCTTGTGGAATGGACCGGAATGGATAATAATGATATAGACAGAAAGTAAATCTAAAGGGAAGTGGAATCCCACCCTCGCCCTCCATTCAAAAAAATGAAGGAGGTGAGGAGCGTTGGAAAAAAAACGAGGAAACCTTCACCAGAGGTTATCATTCTTGTTCTCGTCATCAGCCTCCAATAAAACTAGCCTGGTTTACTGGTCTCAATCTCCCACTAATTTCCCCACTTAAGCTAAGCCATCCATTAACCTTGAATTGAAGGTCTGGACAAAGCGTGCATTTTCCATGAGTAAGGAAACACGACTCGCTCAGCTTCATGTTGTAAATGAAAAATACATGGGATTTCCAACAGCAGATTAAATTTCAAGACCTTGGTGGCTGTTGAAATGATGAGATTTTCTTGGTCTAATGGCATGTACGTAATGGACAAAAAGGGGAAAGCTCAATTGTGAGCTGGATAACCAGCCGCTCATGTTGTCCCTCTCGTGTGCTCCTGGTGAGAAATCCATTAACAAAACTTTGCCCACTTTATTATTCCATTGTGGAGCCCAACTTGCCAATTTAATTTGTCATTTATGTGCTTTTGAATTCGCAAAAAAGTAAAAGAGCTACTAGTATACTATATATAGCCAACAAACATCCATCTACATAAAAAAAAGTAACACGGCCAAACACAAATAATATCAACGTCAACTGCAGTGCCAGTAAATACAACACGCAAAAAATAAAGCTGGCCACTGCTGCGACCCTCTTCTAAAACTCTAATGCTACTTCATCCACAACTAGCGATACGAAATCGATTTGCGAAGTCGAGCAAAATTTTCCCTTTCTTTCCCGTTTTGCTTGTGGAAATCAGCGACATGGACATGGGCTCCTTGATTTGTGTAGTGTGCAAAGTGAAAGGCGCTAGAATGTGCACGTTGTGAGTGAGAGGGAGATGTATGCGAACCTCAATTCTAAATCTCAACATGTGTCACCACCACACCATATCCCCCAATTCATACAGAAGGGAAAACAAGTGAGCCGAGCCAGCGACATATTCACAAGGCACACACACGCTTTCCAGAAAGCAATTTGATGACAGCTGAAAAAGTGTTCAGATTACCTATACCGTGAAGCTGAGAAGGGGAGAAAAACCACAGCCATATGGTGAGCAAGCAAAGGAAACTGCAATAGGAAATAGAATGTCCTACATTTAAGCCCCGGTTCCACTGGGATTTCAAGAAAAAGATGGAAAATTTCCCTTTTCCATACGGCCCTCGTCGCTCTTGGTTAATAATAAAGTGGGAAAGCGTGCAGTATTCGGGGCTAAATCCACTGGTTGCAATAAAAACGATATCGTGTCAACGCCACTAAGATCCCCGGATTCTTTTGTCTGGATCCCGTCAAAATATACATGCACTGGGCAAAGTAATCTCTTCACTTTGCCGAGAGACAATAGAATGATGAAATTGCTTGAGATTATCAAAACGCGCGCTGACACACTTACATCGACAAGTATTCCCGAAACGGGAAACGCTTGTTTTGGAGGAGACTCCTTGGGAAGAAATCGGTAAAACTCTTCCGTTCCCCGGTACCACTTTACCGCATACAGGGAATCCGTCTCGAGATCATAGTTGCACCGCAGTGCTAGGTCTTCCCGGCGGCGAACGTACCTGGGCGCCTCCAGTTGGACATCCTTCACTCCATTCGAGCCTATTTTTTAAAAATAATTTAATTCTCCTTAGTTCCAAAATCACTGATATATGGCGTATTTTTGCAAAAACAAAAACAAGGAGAAACACTACTTTCCATTAAATTTCCATAAAACGTCTGTCAATTGTCTTAAAATAACCACACGGAGAAGCAAACAAGTGAGATAGCCAGTAAAAAATCTTGGAGCAAATTCTCTTTGGAACTAGAGAATGGGAAGAAAGCAGATGTGGCTGCGGTGGTGGCTTGTGTTTTTATATTCCTCTGCCAGCATGAGTTCCTATTGCAGGCGCCCACGCCATATATACATATAATCCCACATATTTTTTTATTTCCCAACAAAAACCAACATAGTGAAGCGTCTTAAAATGTTGCTTTCTCCATACCACTGAAAATTCTACCAAACAAGGGGATGCTTTATTTGCAATGTAAGGAAATAAATCAACCAGAAATGCATTCGAACTCGTTTGTCGACTTATTTTTCATTTTACTTGTTCCACATTTTTACTTGTCTTGTGAAAGCATCATCTGTATTATAAGGTTTCAAGACAGTATCCCGAAGCTCTCTTCCCGGAGCGCAAAAAACAATGCGATTGACACAGTGTAATGACTCCCAAAATTCCCAAAATCAATAGGTAAGTATTTGCAACATTTTATTTTATGAAATCAAATAAGTAACTAGTTTTAAGTAATTAGTATTGGTAGGTAGGTAGATAAATCGTTATATACAATAGGAGGCATCCATTCCACATCACCGTGAATTTTATGGAGAACCAGCAATACAACCGAAACCATGTTCAGTCCAGTCAGACCATATTTTCCTGTCTAAATGAAGGTAATTCGAACTATGGGTTGGGTAATATATATCCTAAAACGTACGGATTCTCTATCATTTTTCCAAAATTAAAATTTTTGGGAAATAATTTTCTGGGAGGATGTGAGTCTGAAATAATATGGTAAAATGGCATATGCCACACATGTTCAATGATGATTGACGATGCAGATGCCGTTGTTAGTGTTTAGACGTCAATACGTAAACCGTTAGACACTAAAACCCTTATGTTACATGCAAATAATGTTATAATTCTTTGAAGCTTCCATCATTTTTTAAATTTTAAAATACTACACGCTAAAACTGCGAAATGGAGAAATACGGGCTAGCGAACGAGTTCCGCTAGAAGAAATTTAAGAAAAATTTGAAAGTAGTTGAAGCATTACCGTGAATCAAGAGTACGAAAGCGATATAGGTATGTATGTAATTTTTGGAGCAGCAAGTTTGATAAATCAGGAAGCATATAGCGGAAAAAGAAAGAAATAAGTGCTTCACTGCTCCAGCTCCAGTATAACTATCGGTTCATGGTTGAGTTGAGATATGCCTCTATCGGCACGTATATATATCTTCGTCACATGCGGAACCTGGTAAAATGTGTGCATTCCTCGTCCGTCACATTTTCAATTTCGCACACTACACCCTCCTCCTAAACCACCCAGTCTCGTCGTTTGGGTAGGTCGTCCTCCTCGAATCATGTAGTTCTGAGCGTTTTTGATATAGGTTGTTCACACAAGCGGAACCGCCACGGCATGATACGATGAGATGCCAGCTTTGGTCTCACTCCGCGGCAATTCCCATAATGACGTTATTATTATTACTATTACTCCCATTACCAATCTTTAAGGAGGAAAACGGAGGGTGCGGAGAGAGCGCAAGGATTCATTCTCCTTCTCCGTTTTACTATCCACGAAGAACCCCCTCTTGTTGCAATTTTTTCAGAGACTTTCCTCCTCTTTTAAGGACATTTGACAAACGATGATCTCCTTTTACTCGTTTTCACTCACTTCCCGCAGAAGGACGACGAGCGAGACCCACCCAGAGTATTTCTCAACCGCTTTGATTTCTCTCTTCCAGAAAGTAAAGCCCAACTTGGACAACTACAGAGAGGAATCCATATTATATCCCTGCGAAGAAAATGGTATAGCGAAAGAAAGCAAAAGAATACGAATATACTATATTTTCTCCGTTGAGGTACTGCCGTGCTCGTTCAGAGATTTTTGTGGACAATACAAGCTGGGCTACACACACACACAGACATCCTCTTTAGTTGCTCATTCCATTTACGGAATTTTTTTCTTTGAAAAGTAAGTGGTTGGCTAGTGTCGAAACCATGTTGATGGCACTACACTTAACTCTCAACCTGCTCACTTTTTCGGCTGGTTATTCTCCTTTGACGGCGGGCATGCACGTGCTCTTATCCCTAACTACGTTTCTCCCTGGAAAAAGGAGCTTCTTAGCGGACGAGCTCCTTGAGCTCTTTGTTGTTTCTCCTGTCAAGTCCGAGTGTCTACTTGAGCGTTTATGTACAAAAAAAGCTTTCCGCCTTGGACTTCATTGCCCATAACTCCTCGAGAAGACCACTTTTGATTTTTACCTCTGCTCCGAGACCACCAGTGTCGAAATCGTGGGAAGAACTAAGTTGCCAGTTTTTGATGGAAAGCCGATTACATTTCTTTTGTGTCGGAATGGACCTTAGCAGTCCATCCCTCTCAGCTCTTTTTCCCTCATAAACGCATTCTTGTCACAAAACCTTCAAGTCGTCGTATACTGGATGGATCCAGAAGAGCCAATAATAAAGTGCTTCCCTTATCGACACCCCCTTTTAAAAATATGAGTTGTAAGAGCGACGAGGATGATGACATAAGGTAGTTTAAGTACAGCTGCAAGGAGATCCCATAGCTCATTCGCTGTCATCATCTTCATGACCATAAAAGTCATGTCGCGTAGCCTCCACCTTTTTTTTTGCATGAAATCCCATTATGAATTCATAACGCGATATTTTTCTTCTTTTCCAGGACAGCGAAGACAAGATGTATACCGTAAAACGCTATATATGTATGCAGTAGTGTAATGATGTTGATCATGAAGATGACGACCCGGTTGCACCAATGCTCCGGGAAAACCATATGGAAACCAATAATATGTGAAGCAGTATGATATACGAGTACTTGGTGTGCTCCTGCCACTTCGGAAAATCCCTTTTGACATTTTCTTAGAATATTTGATACATTACGGTAGTGTGTTGTGTGTGATATACGTTGTGCTGCTGCTGGTGGTGTTTTCCAGAAAAAAAATCTCTGAAGGGAAAAGCAAAGCAAGCTATCAACACTTTTAATGCATTTTTACAATTTATTGCCTCTTCTCCCTTCCCCGACAGTCTTCCATATTTCACAAAAGAAAAAATAGGATGGGGACAGAGCGGAAGAGGGAAATGGCTATGAGGACGAATGGCAGATGCTGGCGATGGACGAATATTATGAAAAAGTGATATTCTTAACAGAAAAACTTGTTTTCCGGGATATTCCTCTAAAAACACGTAAATCTAATGATGATAGTGTGTAAACTGCTACTAAAAGAACCACTACACTATTCTTTGAAGAAGGAATAATCATACGGATTTCGTTCGTGTTGTGGATTTATACCTGGGACGGAAATGAAACAAAGAAAATGAGAAGAGACTTTCATGTGAAATCTGACTGGACCTATCGGTGGAGCTTCACCATATCATGGGGTTCCGCTGGTTCTCGAAAAGATATTTATTCTAAGACTTGGAACTTGTTAATTAATCCAAAGATCCAATTAAAATGTGTAGTCATCCGTGGGGGAAAACTTGGAAGAAGAGGATGGGGCTGAAGGAGAGCACGCCGCGCCGCCACATTGACTTCAATATATTGACTTGGAAAAACTGAGGTGGTTTACATGAGAAGGAACAAAGGGCTTCACTTCACAGCTTCTCCGCCAGTTTCGGAGAAAGCATGTAAGTATATGGATTCAGAAAAAAGAAGGTATTATGGCGTTCTATATATTGTGTAACGGTGGAAGTGTTCTATCCGATTTTCAATCTCAATCTCCATATGCAAATATCCTCCTCAATGTATGCATACTTGAACTTGGAAAAAGGGAAACGGAAGCCAAAACCAAGTCACCGAAGCGGACCATGTTTTATGTGCGCTCTGTCTCTCCTAATTTCTTTGTCTTGGGTTGACTTTGTACAGACCCATATGGAACCCCTCACTTGACATCACTTGAGAGGAGCACACGTGCATGTACACGTCTCTTTATGGAAAGATTGAAAACGCTTTCCTCGTTTTCCTTTCGAATACCTAAGCCCCTTCCTAAGAATTCCAAATGGGCTTTGTGTTCAATTCAATGCGCAATGTTGCAAGGAACACAAGACATAAACACAAGCAATAACTGTGTTTGTACCATGCAGTATGTCGCCGAGACGCAATGCCGCTTTTGCCATCCCAGAATACCGATTATTTGTCCGGTATGCATAAAGTATACCTAAAGATGCACACGCATAATAAGAAACTCCCTGCTGAGTCTTCAACTCCAGGGTGCTTTTCGGGAATAAAGTTGTTCCTGCTAGACGGAAACACGTTCTACATGCATATTTTACTATTTATTATAAACAAACTTTTTCCCGTAGTTCCTGTCTGTACCTTTTCCTCACATCACACACTTATCCTTCCTTTCCTACTCCAACACTGCTTCAACTACTGGAATTCAATCTGATCGAGACAACGGGAATGGTATAGTATTTTGCGTGTGTATGCGATTGAATGACAGATGCAATCAACTCGGAAAAAACTAATTAAGAGGGACTCTCCATTCTATCGGGGAGGCTGAGATTTCTGGATTTGTAATCTGTACTCAAAATCCACATCTCTTCTGCTGGGACTCAACACTTCCCCGAAGAATGGTGAATAGTGCACTACGAGCACACTAGTATGCAACAAGACCACTTTTGAAAAGTTTCTCTTGAATGGGATTACAATGTGCAGTGCTAGCAAAAGCTTTCATCAATTTCCCCCGTCAACATATATAGGCAGCAGGGTGGCTTCATATTTCTATATTATTAGGTATGTATACTCACTCAAAACGTAATCATATGTACCGCACCACAACGCACAATGTACAAGTGCTGCTGGATCTTCTATATTAAAAAAGACAGACTATTTTTCAATTTCATCATTCCTATTACAAAAAGTGTGTACGAATGTTTTCACTGCAGTTCTGTGGCTTTTCCTCGTTTCCATTTTTTTCATTTTCCTCCATTCCAACTATTCGAAGCGGCGAAAAGCGTGTTCAGCAGTTTTTTAAGGGGATATTCTCATTTTCATTCTCTCATAACCAATTTTCTCTTTTTGGGCCTTGCTTCGCTTTCGGAATCCTTGTTGGTTGAGTCTCATTCCAGCAGGAGAAGAGTCACAAGAGAGAAATTGAATGTTTTATCGTTCACTTTTCATTCATCGAAAATAAGTTAGCGCTACGTGCCATATGCTCAAATTAAACATGGAGATGAACTTACAACCTACTTTTCAACATGGGAAAACGAGTCCCCAGAGGAATATCCACTCTGAAACAATGTCTTCCATCTCATTTCAAATATTGTGCGTTTATGATAGTGTCGGATAGGCTGCCAACGCAAACG
Organism: Dicranocentrus wangi; assembly: GCA_036850665.1. Classification (NCBI taxonomy): domain Eukaryota; kingdom Metazoa; phylum Arthropoda; class Collembola; order Entomobryomorpha; family Entomobryidae; genus Dicranocentrus; species Dicranocentrus wangi. Next base: position 2,122 of record JAANSN010005289.1, on the reverse strand, counting down.
CATGTTCGTTTACAGGATAAACAACATAAGAAGCAGGTCACAGAGGTAAACTACCATGAAATCTCCAAATTAAAAAAGGTGTACTTTAAGGAAGTTCATATTCATACACGTAGGCTTACCTACCAAAAAGTGTTTTTAGGCATGCCAGTTGTATTTGGTTTTATGGTACGGTGCATTTCTGGAAGAACCCCCGACACAACAGTAGATACTTGATAATTATAAGGTGCTATCTCTCTCTAGAACTATATCTAACGCAGCACGATATACTTGCTTCTTGTGTCAATATTTACCTACGTATCCCACTTGTTTGCCTTTAACTCGTGCTCCCTCATGTTAACTACCTACCTAACACGAAAGACGCATTGTTACCCAACGCATAACCTCATTCACAGAAATTTATTTTAATTAATGACAAGCTAATTAGTGGAAATTAGCATTACCAAAGAAACTGCTACAGTGTCGAATGTTTGAAACGCGGTAGATTATCGGAGTGCCAGGTCGAGTTTGCACAGTTTCATTTAGAGTTTGACACGCGTGTCAAATAAACATCTGATGAAATCAGCACTAATTAGAGTTCACATTATTATTGTAAACGCCTTCTTTCTGTAATGTAATTATTAATCAATTTCTTCCGTATTGTATTGTTTTGAAAATTAAAATGGCTACTAAAAGGAAAGCAAGATCGCCCGTATGGGAATTTTTCACAAGAATTGAAGACCAAAAGGAAGCAACTTGCAATCACTGTCAACTTGTGCTTCAGATTCCGTCCGGTTCGACATCTCCACTACTGCGGCATTTGTTTTTGATACACAAAATTGATTGCAGTGTAAACGCTAAACGAGGTATACGTTATTTCAAATGATACCAGTGGTGTAATATTGATTTATCTATACTGCAATATGACAATGTATCCACTTGCTCAACCAGGAAAAGTCGAAGCTAAAGAAATGAGTCTTGATGAAATGATTGCCAGAATGGCTGCCGTGGATGGACTTCCCTTCTCGACGATTGCCAATTCCTCAGTAATTCGCTACTTGATTCACAGAAACCATCTTTCTCTTCCTGCTTCACCAACCACAATATGCAACATAACATTCAAGTATTTTGAGGATAAGAAACGCGACCTTATCAAGCAGCTTCACGAGATGAAACAGAAGGGAAACAAGTTTACTGTGTCCACCGACGAATGGACTTCTGTAGCTAAACGAAGATATACTAATGTTAACCTTCATTGTCAAGGTCAAATCAAGAATTTGGGACTCAGCAGGATCTGTGGAAGTTTCACAGCGAAGGCGTGTCTGGCTATGCTCAAAAGTAAACTGCAAGAGTTCGAGGTTGATCTTTCCGATGTATTCGCCGTGGTCACCGACGGGGCATCCGTAATGACAAGGTTTGGACAAGACAGCGATAAGCAGCATCAACTTTGCCTTGCACATGGGATACATTTAGCTGTCACCGATGTCTTCTACCATGAGTCCAGCCATACTGAAACGAGTGTCTCAGAGTCAGAATCCGAAACCGAAAGTGACAACCCAGAAGGGGAGGACGAGGATGAACTAGATAGCTACTTCATGGAGGCAGACGAGGAGATTACGTATGAAGCAAAAGTCAATGACGTAGTGACTAAGGTGAGAATGGTGGTTAAAATGTTTCGCAATTCCCCAAAGAAACTTGAAGTTCTGCAAAAATATGCTATGGCGGATAAGACTCCAATTTTGGATATCAAAACGAGATGGAACAGCATGCTGAATATGATGGAACGTTTCCACGAACTAAAAATACCAATCCAAAAGGCACTTTTGGATTTAAACCGGACAAATCCCATCTCGGAAGAGGAGTTTGTTTTTATTGGTGATATGGTAGCCTCCCTGAAGCCCGTAAAAGTAGCTGCCGAAGCGATATGCCGATCGAATGCCACCTTGATAAGTGCTGATGTTGCTATTGAATTTATGCTTACAAAACTTTCCCAACTGTCGTCAGAACTCAGCCAGAATATGTTTGAAGCACTAAAAATGAGATTACTCCAAAGAAGAACACCAATGTCCGAAGTATGCTGGTATTTACATTTTGGCGAAATCGCAGACTCGGAAGCTCATCGTCGAGGATATTTCGACAAAATTTC
>JAANSN010005288.1:0-12759 GCA_036850665.1 Dicranocentrus wangi | reverse complement strand
ATGAATATGTTATGCAAAATATATGTCATGTATGTTTATAGGAATAATGATATGACGAAATGTGGAATATACGAGGAGCGAGACAAGTTTCGCTTCCTAGCAAGACTTCCCGGGCGCCCGGCTGGAGAAATCGTTACTTCCTTCCAAAGTCAACTGCGTCGTCACTTGACCAGAGACGACATCCAAGCAGTTTTTGGTTTTTACTTTTTTGACACAGCATGCTGGAATTGCGGAAGTGCATTCCACAATCGCCCAGATTGTAGAAACCAAACTGTTCCTGACATGCACTTGTTGTGCAAAAGGTTACAGTATATTAACCATCCCGTGGAACCTCGAGCTGCATTTGAAGACGGTCTTCGCCGTAACGGAAGATTTTAATTGGAGGCGCCTCCAGATTTTGAATCTTGGCTCAGTTGTGTTCATTATTCATGAATATTTTTAGTTATAAAATGTAGTGTTAGAAATGTAGCCTGTTTAGTTAGAACTGTCTTCGTTTTGCTCCTGTTTTTGTTTATGTGCAGCAATATATTTTTCTACAACGTAATATTTAAAATGTAATGATAGTAATGAACGAAATTACGTTGGAATAAAATTAGGATATAGACTTTTTTGCAACTATTCAATTCATCCGGATTTGTTTTGATTGTTTACGTTAAAGCACACGAGCGAGCGAGTGGAAATTGTATGCAATGTCAGAGTCGACGACGACGACCAGTAGTGGAGGAGTAGTGATTACTGTGAAATCAGTAGTAGTTACAACAACAGTCAGTGATCCCAAAGTGGTTACCTCCACCACCACCAGTTCAGTGTCCATCCCACAAAATGCATAGATTTCTACTAGTGCCGGTGCTGCTGGAACGGCGACGACGGCTAATAAGGATAATATAATTATGATTGTTGGCAAACTAGAAACTGATAAAGGTGGAGGGGACAGTGGTGGTGGTGGTGGAGTTGTCGGAGATGTGAAGATTGCCCAGAAACCACTCACTGTTGTGAGCCAAGTTACAGGAGCGGTAACTGTGGCTGGAGCAACTATTAAAAAGAGTCCTATTGGGAATACTTTGTCGGAGATGTGAAGATTGTCCAGAAACCACTCACTGTTGTGAGCCAAGTTACAGGAGCGGTTACTGTGGCTGGAGCAACTATTAAAAAGAGTCCTATCGGGAATACTGTGTTGAAAGTGCAGAAAACTGTGGGGGCAGCGGCGGCGGGCCAGACGTCACCCCTGGGAAAGCGGAATATAGTGATTACCTCAAGACCTGGTGTTAATCAGCTCATTGCCTGTGCACCTGTAATGCAGCAGCCTTCGCATGGTTCGACCCCTGTGATTCTAACGCAGAAGGTCACGGTGGGAATACTGTGTTGAAAGTGCAGAAAACTGTGGGGGCAGCGGCGGCGGGCCAGACGTCACCCCTGGGAAAGCGGAATATAGTGATTACCTCAAGGCCTGGTGTTAATCAGCTCATTGCCTGTGCACCTGTAATGCAGCAGCCTTCGCATGGTTCGACCCCTGTGATTCTAACGCAGAAGGTCACGGCTGGGGGAGTGGTGACTTCGCCAGTGGTGTCGACGGGAGGAGTTGGAACGTCACTGACGAACATTTCTGGAGTTGGAGGGGGTGGGGGTACCACCAAGGTGGTGACCTCACAAGCGTCACCGCAAGGCCAACAGCAGAGGCTCCAAGATGTAAGGGTGGATAATTGGGGAAATTACTGCCTTCAGCGGTTACAGACAATGTATGATAAGGGCGATTTCTGTGATCTCACGTTGCGGTTTCATTCCAGTCAAGAAATTAAGGTAGCTCAGCAGAACGATACGGGACTATAAGAAATGACAATACTGATGTTTTAAGCAAATTTTAATTGGAATGCTCAATTTTGTAGGTTCATCGAGTTGTGGTCAACCTATGTACCGAATATTTTTCCAATTTGGAGAAGTTGTATGGCCTTAATGAGGGAACTTTAATCTTGCCGAAGGATGTAGAGTTCCAAACGATGCAAACAATTATCAAGTAATTATCAGTTTGCTATTTGCAGTTACTGTACTGCTTGTAATCATAATAAAAATCATTATGTTAGTTAGATAAATGTTTAATGCTAAATGCTTTTGTTAAAAAATTATTCACAGGTTTTTCTACACAGGAAAATTAGAAGTGAGAGGGACCCAATTTAATGACATTTATAGGACTGTAAAGATGATGAATATTACAATTTTAATAAAACTCCTGGAAGCTCATTCACGAAAGCCAACACCACAGGTTAAGAAAGAAGTTGGTCGTTCAGTTATGCTGAAGCAAGCAGTGGACTTAGGAAAGGGACAAAAAGGGCAGGTTCAGATTCAGGTGGCAAGCGGTCATTCACAAGCCGCGTCGCCAGTTATTGCTGTTCCCGTTGCTGGGGCTAAGGCATTACAAGTAGCAGCCCCTGGAGTTAAGTTACCTCCTGGAGTAAAAACAAAAACAGTTCTTGCTCGTGTGCAGCCACAAATGAACAAGACTCCGCCACAAACCCAAGGAAAATCAACTCCTAAAAAGTAAACCGCTGTTAGCCAGCTATTTATTTATTTATGGTGTTATTGTTATTTAACTATATGGATATATTAAAAATAGATTGCCAATTTGGAAAGAAAGAAAATTCACTCCAGCCACAACAGATCCACCCCCATTGGAAAAATGGCAAATTAAAGAAGAGGAGCCAGCGAGGCCAACACGTTTTGAATGGGGAGATCCTGACGAACCTGATCCATTTTTGTCTTCTACATTAACTAATCATGCATTAATGGAAAAGCAAAAGGAAAAGCACAGTTCTAGGAAGGTAGAAGATATATTTGACAGTGTTAAAAGTCAAAATCAATCGGGCGTTAAAAGAACCCAACCGGAACCTGAAACGTCGTCTACTTCAAGTCCCGGCTCAGGTATGGTTATCGTTACATTTAATTCGGTTTTCATTACATATTCAATATCAATACATCATTACATCAATATCGTTCGTGTCGTGTCTGCTATATACATGTTAGAAAAGGTTGGTCTCTTTTACCATGATGATTTTGTTGTTGCAGAACCTCCTCCAGCTAAAATGTCAAAGTTGGAAGGAGAAACTACAAATAGTGACGTATCAGCTTCCAAATCTGAAAGTAGTAACTCGGTGGACCTTAATGAGGACACCATCATTGAAGAAGTGACGACTTCGCCTCCAGAAACTAAACCTGTTGAGAAAAAGCCAATACCAATTTTGAAACCTGCTTTGAAATCCCCCGGCTCCAAATTGGCTAAGGGGCAAGGTAGCGCGGCTAAAGGAACTCCAGGCACTGGCAAAGATGCCAGTCCACAAAAGGTATAGAAATGACGAAGAATTTATAAGGTACCAACCGATAATAAGTGGCAAGTGGATAAATAACATTTTCTTCCTCAACATATTCCTCCAGCTAAAATGTCAAAGTTGGAAGGAGAAACTACAAATAGTGACGTATCAGCTTCCAAATCTGAAATAACTCGGTGGACCTTAATGAGGACACCATCATTGAAGAAGTGACGACTTCGCCTCCAGAAACTAAACCTGTTGAGAAAATGCCAATACCAATTTTGAAACCTGCTTTGAAATTCCCCGGCTCCAAATTGGCTAAGGGGCAAGGTAGCGCGGCTAAAGGAACTCCAGGCACTGGCAAAATGCCAGTCCACAAAAGGTATAGAAATGACGAAGAATTTATAAGGTACCAACCGATAATAAGTGGCAAGTGGATAAATAACATTTTCTTCCTCAACATATCGTTTATTATAGACTGTGAGATTTGCTCCTGAAGTTGAAAAAGAAAATAAGGAAAAGACTGCTCCCCAACCACCTCCTCCACCTTCTAAGCCTGAAACTCTCGTATCAACGGATAGTGGCGACAACTTAGTCCATCATTCAAAAATAATATTCGAAGTGCTCCGAAAGTATCCAGATTTAGTGAAGGATAACAAGAACATCAAATTAAAAATTGTGCAGAAAGCCGTGGATGGATCCAGTGCGACTTCGTCAAAGGATGCTAAGTCTAAAGTATCCTACATTGTTTTAAAATCAACGAGTTCAACTGATGCTACTTCATCGACGGTTTTAAAAAAGAGTCCTGCACGGTCTGAAGTCAGCAAGTTCTGGGAGACGGACAAAACGCCTAAAAAACCATCTCCAGCTGAAAACACAACTGGTCCTTGGTTATGTGAGGAATGTGGGGAGGGAGAGAACACTGCATTGCAGTTCGATACTTATCGCAATTTCCGTCGTCACTTAGTGGTACGTCTTCATTAATAATTTTTGCCTTCGTGACCGAAATTAGACAATGCTAAGTTAGTTATATGAATGTATTTAAACATTTTTATTGCAGGAAGTTCATAAGGAGCGAATCGACGCTCGAATTTGTGAGTATTGTGGACAAAAGGCTTCAAAGAGAAATCTTTTGTTGTATCATTTGTATACGAAGCACGGTGTTCAACCGCCGAAGAACTGTACGTTCCCACATTGCGACCGATGTGATTATGTGGCTCTTAGTGAATCTCTCCTGACCAAGCATAAACAAAATCATGATGTCAACAAGGAATTCAGTTGCTCGGTATTACCGATATGACATCTTATTTGCTTAATCTATTAACATTAACCATAGAATAACGTCTATTTACAGTAAATACTAGGATATAAAAACACTTAGATTAACGCACTAACTTGTAATAACATGTTATGTATATTTTCAGATATGCAATGCCAGCTTTAAATCAAGTTCAGCGTTGCAAGGACACATGGCTGCAAATTTGCATCGTAACAAGGACACCAAGGTGTATGAATGTCCCTATTGTCGAAAACCTTTCGTGAGGAATATTAATCTTAAGGTAAAATGTGTGATTCACTTTGCACATAATACATATGTTTGTAATTGGGATATGTATCCAAATAGATCGCTAAATGGTGTAACACATTTTTCAGGCACACATTCGCTCCTTGCATAGAGATGTTGCACGCTTTGAGGAAATGGAAGACCCACGACTGCCTCCTGATGACTCATTAACTGGCAGAATCATTACGACTACAACTGGGAAGAGAAGACAATTCCCCTCAATTTTGGCAGCAGCAAGAGGCGCGTCACACAGTGGAATGGTTGAATTTGTCACCGCCGATAGCTTGACTGAAGGTCATGCTGTTAGTTATGTGACAGCTGATGGACAACCGATTGAAATCCTGGATCCTAGCATCACTTTCATCGCTTCCATATACTTTAGTGTCTTCTGGCGAAGGTATCCACTATTTAACTAATGTCATGTTTTCCGTAAGGTAGTGCTCATTTGCGTGAAGATAAAGGGGAATCTTTTTTTCTGACGTGAAGATGGCATGACAGTTGTTGCAACACCCATTGGAACAGCCCTTACTTTGGAAGGTCAATCGGCAGGGGCCAACGAATATGTAACTGGAGTTGCACAAGATGGTCAGGCAGTTTATGTAATGGATGGATCACAAATCACAAGGGGGGATGGAAATTGATATGGCAAACATGGGTCTTGCATTGGCAGCTGACGGGACGGTAGTGTATGAAGATGACGCATCTCAAAATTTTATTGTTCAGGACATGCAAGGAAATCAGTTTCGAAGAATGACTGGAATCGATGAAACAGGGAATACCTGTTGTATTCCTCCAAATGATAGGGGAAGCCGGTCAAGTGACAATGGCTCCTGCGTTGGAGGAAGGCATGGCAGTTGATGGCGGTGCTGGAACCAGGTAGTTAGTTCTACTTTATACTTTCGTAAACATCTAATGTGTTTTTATATTTTTAACCAATTAGCAGTTGAACGAGAATGTTAATAAATTTATGACATGTTCTATGTAGCCAAATGTTTGTATCATCGGAGGGCATGTCTTTGCCTGTCACATCCGATGGATCAGGGCAACAAGTTATCTTTGCCTCAGCTTCTGCTGATGGAACCATACTGGAGATTGGTTCCAGCAGATGGTGGATCGCACGAGGTTGTGATGAGTGAAGCCGTTTTGGCAGCGCACGGACAACAAATTGATGAACAGCAGCATCTTCAATTAGTCCAGCAAGGCGAAGCAGAAGGCTTACAAGAAGTAATTCACGATCAAATGGGACAACCGGTCCAAGAACTGCATATAGTTCTTGATCAACAAGGAAGTAATCGTGTCGAAAGCCATGAACAAGTTTCCCAAGAAGGATTGGAAATAGTGGAAGTTCAGCAGTCAGAAACATACATGACGGATGCTTCTCACGGGGAACTTCAGCTAGACGGAACCTATTCTCAAGGAGATATTCATCAACTGGAACATGAAAATCAGTCCGACGACCCTGATGTATCAACACAGGAACAAGTTGAGGTAGTTTCGCATACCGGAGCTCACCAAATAGAAATAGTAGAAGAAAATTCGGACAGTAATAGTCAAGAATTGCAAATACATGAAGAACCTCGATCGTTGAAACTAGAAGATTGTGAAACCGAAGAAATGGAAGTAGATAGTCAAGACGAAACACAGATTGTGACCGAAGAGAACTTGGAGGAGAGCATAGAATTAGTTGAGGGCCAAACTTTAACATTGATCGAAGAGGAAGACGGAACTCAAACGATAAAATGTATTGATTCAAATAACGTAGACGAAGTTGCGTCATAAATTGTACTGCGAAGTCTACGGAAATGGAGTATTACTGTACTCTGATAGACACTCTGTAGGAGAAAAAATTGTGTGCAATTTTGATCATACATGACCTTACCCTCATGTATGAAATTTTGCTTACTGCTGCAACCTGGAACACGTATTAATTAAAGAGTAATACGTCTTAAGATAACGATAGCGTATAATGACCTCGTTTTTTAAAATCAGCATTTCACTTGAATAGAAATTTCTTCAATGTACTAAAATTAGTGTAACCTGTAACCCATGTATATAATTAGTAAATGTGAACGTTTGTAGAATCAAGGAATTCTTGTATTATAGTAGTGTCAAGGTATGACTTACACTTGACGACCCACATAAGATAATATAACATGTCCTGTTGTGGTTCAGTTCTATTATTTCTACTGATATATATTGGAATGGGGAAAGTGAGTATTGAAAAGCTTTTTTTACATTTATGATAAAACGAAGTGGTGAGAAGAGGTAGCTAACTTGCATTTCATTGTCCAATGACACACTTGAATCTATTTGTATTATTAATAAGATCAGCATGATGGTATAGCTATATGTAATTTTGACTTGTATGTATGTTAATTAAATTGACATGCTATAAAATCCGATGTAACTTAAGCCTTCTTAGAGTGATTAAGATTAAATCGTTAAGTATGTAGTGCAGTTTTGTAGTTATCCAAATTTCAAATGTATGGATTGCTGTCGTACCTGTGTGTTTTTATTCAGTTAAGTAATATATTACCCCAGCCTCACGCTTTATTCTGTAAGATGCTACTGAAGCCTGTGTATAATTAAAGGATAAAACTTTCGATAATGATAAAACGGAAGCAGGAAGAATGAGTATTCAAAAGTTTATTTTATTCTCCGGTTAAAGTATAGTTAAGTAGGATGGTAGACGGAATGCATGCAATACAACCAGAACAAAATTACATTATATACTAAAGGCGATTTTATGATGTTTCAAATAGTAAAATAACCTTCGATTTCGTTGGCCTATCATTTTACGCTCCAGAACATTGTTTCAAGCAACAATCAATTAAACGGGCGCCCGTCTCAAAGCAGGATTAAGTAGTTCCAAAGCCACAACTACCGTATTCCAATGCCATACGCAATTTAGCCAAAAGTTCGTCCTTTGGCATTCCTTTTGGAATTTCGATTTGGTTAAAACAAGCGTGAACAGTCATGTCTGTGCACTCAGAAACAGCTACTTCTAAACCTTCCAGAGGTAATGTAGGCCATCCGGTCCAACATTCCACTAAACTTTTAAGTTCTTCAGAACCTAAGAAAAAGAAATTACATTTCTGCTAAGAAAAATAATTAATGATTAAGAGACGTGTTAAGCGGTAAACATTGCTTTGCTTACTCAAATTTGTTAGAAACTCTTCCATTGAGGTTTGCGTATCATTAAGATTTTCTCCCGTGTATCGGATTATTCCCAATAGGTCGGATGGTTCATACTGAAAAACTGATTGCCGAGGAAATATGTTTTCCCATAAGTCGGGCTTACTTCTAAGAAACTCGTATAAACCAGTAGCCTTCATTCCGTTCCTTATTTCCGTTAGTGCTCTATCACGAACTAAGAACACATGATGCTCCATAAATTGCTGCAGGATAAAGTGTAGATTATCCTTCCTCGGACTTTCAAAAATGTTGGCAAAGTTCAATTCCGTGCAAATTCCTTTGAGTTCCTCTTCATTGATTTCTTGTTTATCGATCCAGTTTTGCATCTAACAAAAGAAGTAATTTAAATCTCCGCAAATACACGAAGAATTTATTGGGCGCCCAAGAATTATGTTCTTACAATTTTCACGGTCTCCCTCGTTTCATGATCGGGAATGTCCTTGATGTCTATAACGATTGGCTCGAGATTGGGGTCCTCTGAGTTTTCACGAAAAACATATTTAACGATGGACAAACTCAATCCTGGAAACGCAAGTCCGGTGTGAATCGCGGCGTGTGCAAGAAATTTGCCGACAAATACAAACAAGCCAGACCCTATAAGTGAAACTTCCGACGACGGGACAAAGTGGTCATTTTCACCTTCGAACAATGGAAACTTCGTTGCCACTCTGTACGATTCAAGCGTCTTCATTCCCATAGAAAAAAACTCCTTACTGACGGCACCAACATCTTGGCCTTGTTTGAAACAATAATTAGTTTTCATTTTCCTTCATTTCCTTTTCTTTTCAAAACATTTTCATGCAATGGAATGGAAATGCAATGAAAAAATTTGGGCGCCCAATTTACCTGGCTCTCCACAAAACTTTACGTAGGTTTTCTTTTTAAAATTAAATCGAGGATTTTTGTAAGTTCCAAAGAACTCTTCAGCAAAATCAGCCCTGGATACAAATATCTCCTGGGAACCTTCGTTTTCATTGAAAAGTGTTTCGCGGAAAGAGGAAACCGTTAAATGATCTGAAACAGAAAAACGGCATTCCTTAAACTTGTATTCGTACGTACATTAAAATATCGAGTCCTTTTAAATCTACCAGTTAAACCCAACCCGTCCGGCCCGTTAGAATATGCTTGGGTAAACATATTAGGGTATTCCACATTTCCAGAAAATGTAAATACAGTTTCATTCATTAGAGATTCAATGATTGGACTAGCTGCTGCTGGAGCATTAGGGGAAGCCGGTATTCCATTCATGTCTGTGTTTGAATGTTCGTTGGAAAAATCAAAGCCTCCTGAAGCACCGCCTTCACTTTGCTCGTTAGCAGGTAGTGCTGCTGACGTACTGGCGTTTAAGTTTCTGTTAACACCCGCATTAGGTACAGGACACTGCTCCACAGAAGTAGAGGCGCCTCTGACATTTGCTAGTGTACCAAACTGAGTTAAACGGGCTTGTCGCTGTCTTCTAGCGGTTTCGTATCCGCGTGGAGGCGCCTCCGTCGTCTCTTGATCAATATCGGGATCCTGTTTTAATTCCCGTAACCCTTATCAATGGTACTATAAATCATGCTTGGTAACGATTCTCGAAACGTAAGTTACAAGTTACTTACCAAGATTACATTTGCCGGCTTAATATAAACGATCCCAATTCTAGCCGTTGCAATGATGTCCGGGGTTGGGACTGCTGCTAAACGCGATATTCGAGTCAACGGTCGACCTTGGCCCGGTGAGACAACTCGCATCAACTCAAATTCTACACCGTCGAGTTTGGGATACTCTAATCTGATTGAGTTTTTAAGTTCTTCGGTTGTATAGCGTCGGTCTTAAAATTTTCATGTTCCAATTATAATATTTCAGTTTAGAAACAACATACAGGGCGCCCTGATAACATGAACTCACCAATACGGATGATACTTTGACCCAATCGATGCAATTCTAATATTTCCTTCTGAGAAGTGGTCGGACTCGTGTCATCTTCTGGTCCAGAAAGACAGAAAAATTTTTGCGAAAAAGTGGACGTTGCCAATCTTGACCTATGCCTTGGCGTTGAGGGAGTTCCGGGTCTTGTATTGTGTCGCGTGCTAGGACGGTTTTGGTATGGCATGAATGCTCTTCGCATTTCAGACACCACAGTTGGAGATGTCGAAGAAGTTCCACTTTCACCTGCCAAAAGTTGTAAGGATAATAATTGTGTGAATCTTGAATTATCATTTAGCACCAGCTTTAATTTTAGTTGCTTTTAAATACCTGCGGCAAAAACTCTCAAGCCGGTGATCGACCCTCGCGTCAGATCCCTATGTGTCGGCAATGCTCCAGACTCTGGGATCGCTGACCTTTGATTTTGTTCTGAGGTAATTGCCAAATATTTTTGGAACTATATGTAAGTTGTACTTTTTATTGTGTACGATAATATTATTCCAATAAAAGTTTAGTAGTTACCTTCGCCGGAACCCGATTGTTGATCTGTATTTGCAGTTCCGACGGACGTTTGCAATAATTGAGCTGCTCTCTGAACCAACTGAAACGCTAGAAACTGCGGTGAATCCTCCATTTTTGGGGCGCCCCTGATATGACTTGATAAAATAGAATTTTGTTAGTTTCCAAGTTCGAGAACTATTTGTTACAATTTTGACGAGCTTCTAGTTCAACCAGCAGACAAATCAATGGTGTGCGGACAGAAATTGACAGAATTTGTAGCAGCAGAGTATTCAGTTTCTGTTGTGCGACTATATGGCGTGTTGGTATAGCAATGTTTGACTATTTGTTGTAGTGTGGCCTGTAACTAAAACGAAATACTTCAAGCTAGATTTCAATCGTATCGGTTTCTAAATTATATGCAATTGAACGAAAATAGAGCAATGGAGTGTCTAGAAATACTTCGGGGATGTATTACTGATTTACAACTGTTAAACCCACCTGTCCAGAGCATTTTATCAGATCTGAATAATGTAGCACGAGTAATGCAAAATTCTCCACATCCCAGTTCCCGTACAATAATTGAGTTGGTTACACAAGCAGCAATACTTTTACAAAATTCCAATTTGTCAGTAAATGTCGGGCGCCCGAAAATTAATATTTCAACGGAAACACTACGCTCATTACTCTCCCTGGGGCTAAGCATTCCTAAAATTGGACGGTTGATTGGGGTGTCAATACGCACAGTAAAAAGGCGACTAAAGGATAGTAGCCTATCGGTAATCGCAGAATTCTCATGGTTTTAATTATGATATAATCTATTTAAAATTTGATTAACAGCCGCTTCTGGGTTAATAGGTGTCCGGAACGTTTTCGCTCATCAGTGATGACCAGTTAAATTCCACCGTCAGCGCAATTCTACTTCAGCACCCTAATACTGGAATTAAACGCATGAAAGGATATTTGCGGGCTCAAAGTATAAAAGTAACTGAATCTCGGCTACGGAGCACGATGCGTACAGTTGATCCTGATGGCGTTTCCCAACGACGTAGACACAACAGGGCTATTTATAGAAGACAATATTTTGTTCAATATTCCATGGAATTGTGGCACATCGACACACATCATAAATTGATAAGGCAAAATCTTTATTTTAACATTTGTAATAATAAGGGCGCCCTTTTTTATTAAAGTTCCTAAATATTTGACAGGTGGGGAATTGTTGTCCGCGGAGGTATTGACGGCAAAAGTAGAACAATTGTCTATTTGTCAGCAGGAAATAATAACAGCGCAAAGAGCAACCTTGAAAGCTTCATGGAAGGGGTTTACGAATTTGGGGTTCCTATAAGGACTAGATCTGACAAGGGAGGCGAAAATCTAGATGTTGCACGCTTCATGTTAGAGATGCGTGGTACTAATCGCGGGAGTCACATTTGCGGGCGTTCTGTTCATAATCAGAGGTACTATACGTGTAGTTTTGAAATTATTAATTGTTTATGATTTTCTACTTACAACTGTTTTGTTTTAGAATTGAAAGACTGTGGAGGGATGTTCACTATGGCTGTCTTTCTTACTTTAAAGCAGTCTTCACGAGATTGGAGCATGAAGGATTTTTAAACCTCGATAATCCTAAGCACGTGGCTGTGCTACAATGGATATTTATTCCTCGCATTGAGAAATGTTTAAAGGAATTTAAAAATGCTTGGAATTCGCATCCAATTTCTACAGAACACGGGAGCACGCCTCTGCAATTGATGTTAAGCAATTTGCCACCCACTTCGTACGACTTAAGTATGCAGCAGCAGGTAAAATCTTTAAAATCGAGGCGCCTCGTCATGACAATCCAAGTTTTTAACCAATTGTACGTGTGAGTTAGTCATTTTATATTTTATGATCTGTAGGGTAACTTTATATCGTCTGAGGATCCCGAGTTAAATGCTTTTGATTTGGACAACTTGATTCAACTTGAAGACTTCGCCACGACTTTATCATTAAATGAGACAAATATTTTAAATGAAATTGATCCCCTTAGAGAGTCAAATTGGTTTGGTTACGATGTATATATAGATGCTTTCAAGGCAGTCTTCTCCTAGTTATAATTTTAGTTTCTCGGATCAATTTGGAATATTACTGCTGAGTGATTCCGTATATTTAACGTGTGCGCACACTTTTCATCCGTAATAATTTATAACTATGTTTAAGCATGAGTTCTAAGAATCTTCTCATATATTACATCACATTACAGCTTATCTTAACACCGCAACACGTTGATAAATAAATATACTTGACATATTC
>JAANSN010005287.1:0-12762 GCA_036850665.1 Dicranocentrus wangi | reverse complement strand
GGGATGGATGCCATTTGGAATTTACATTCATTAGTGAAGTCCATAATAATATTATTATAGTCCATGGTCCTCTTGTCCCCATCCACACGTTAGCAAACATTATTAAAAAAATACTCTGAAAGAAAACAAGTTAGTAGTTTAATGTAGCGGAGCGTCAAGCTTTTTATTATTATTACTGTCATCAACAAGATTTATCTAAGGTGACGACGAAGGTATATAAGATTAACAAGATGAAGAATAAGAATAGAAAGAAAGGAGGTCCACGTTGCTAATTTTTAATAAAGGTGGACCGCCGACAAGCAAGGTGGTATTATAGAACATAATAATATTCAACAAATATTAAATTATATTATTGTTACAGTTATAACTAAAATCTAGCTTAGCTTTCAAGTTAACATTATTACGACACAAAAATCATTACAGAAAAAAAACTCTTTTAAGGAGAGTGTTGCTGTTATTGCAGTTGGTACATAAAAATAAAGTTTTAGACTATACAATAATGCTACTATTATACTGTTGTTGCGGTACAATCTATAGTTCATAGTTCATAACTGCAGGAGTTTTACTCAAGTCGATAACAATATTGTTACTTATGAGATGCTGATGTGAGTTGTTGTCTGCTTGTTGGCATTCGTCGATACATTTCCGGATGCGACCAAGATGTAATGCTGCTTAAATAATGCTGCTAGCATGAAAATTTGCATTGAAATTGAGTCGGTCGACAGTGGCTGAGTAAATGGGCAGAATGCTCGGTGGGGATGCTATAGTGTAAGTAAGTATAACAGTGAATTGTTCTGCTTTAGTTGAGACGACGACGATACGATGATATGAACCGTAACTTATTGTATTAATGTAATTAGTGGGACCAAATTACATAGATGGAAACATTTTCCCGTGTGCGAGTTTACCTAAAATTGTGAAATGAAAAAAAAATGAGTCTAGATCGAATCGATGACACTGTTGTTCTGCAACTAGGCTCCTAGGCATCATTTCCACTTTTGAGTAGTAGGAACCCAAAATGCTAAAGTTGTTTCTATACGTTCCTGGGCACGTTGTGGGCATATGGTTCTGTGGTAGATCAAAAACTGGAGTTCTGTCTGAAGAAGATTATAAAGTAGCTGCGAGTCGTTTGGTAGTTGGGTTCGGTTGGGTCGATTGATTTATGATCACTTAATTCATTGACTCGTTAGGTATGCCGGTAGAATAGTGTTGTAGTTTGAATAATCTTCTGATATATCTAAATACATAGTTTTACTCGCAATCAGTACACTTGAAACGCGGATATTATTCATAATATGCTAGTCATACCAAAGAGTTCGATATGAGCATGCATTTTCCTACAATACCACCAGTGCAGTAACTTCGTGTAATATGACATTTTCCGTTTTCTCATTTCCGAACATTTCTCCTAGCACTAGTAGTCTTGTCGTTTAAAGCTTCCCGTTTAATGGTGCAATGGGAATTAGTAAACTATAACTATATAGGTATTTTCGGTAGGTTCCACTGCCCTCCATTTAACACATGATCCTCCACACACCTTGTCGACATGATTCTTGAAGTATCTCATGTATTCTGAATTGTATGCCATGCAATATATAAATACATATTCTAGTGAACGTTGTTGCTTCAAATTGGAAATCGTGTAAAATAGATATATCCATGTTTATTTTCAGGCATAGTAGGTGGTCCAATAATAGAGTTTATTAAACTGTTCACTATGGACTCACGTATGTGGTATGATAATATTACTAGTAGTCATATATAGCAAAGGTGCATGATTGTTGCTTTTTATGGGTTGAAATTAAGTAGGTAAGACAAGTTTCATTGGTGATTGATTTTCTAATAAGAAGAGATACTTTGTGGGTTGCAGCCAGGGCCCCCGGAGTAACTTTTCTGTACGAAGCAATTCACAATTCTATGTAGTATAACTTCAGTTCAGTTCTTTTTTGTGTTACCAGCTATCATCCTTTACAAACTAATCTATAGCGCTCAGCTCAGTTGTTATCGCACAACTCTATTATTATTTTAATACACATTTTAGCAATCCGAGAAATCTGAAGAAACACGATGTATCATTCGCAGCCAGAATTTTTGCCGTTTCTTTAGATTTCCCAAAATTGCCATAATATGTTAAACATTTTTGAAGTTTTCCAATGTGGTATTCTAACTCGTTGATTGTTTCAGACACACAGACTCCGTACAAAATTGAAACACCATATACACCATTGCCGCAAGCTAAGAGTTTTAGAGAGTCATTTAGTCTTGAGTTTGTTAGTATTTATGTAGTCCGTATGTAGACAGATATCCTTTGGTGGCGTTTGTCAGCAAAAATTATACAATATTGTTTTTTTTTTCGTAAATTTGAATATTTTCTGGTAAAACCATGATTTTTTCTGCAAGAGTCAATCATGCTTTAATAATAAGGATATATTATTATGTATAATGAAAGTAGATCATGGAATTCATGTCTCGATCAACTCGAGGATGATCGGATTTTTAATTACTAAGCCAGTCTATAACGTAGTTAGCAAGAAAACGTTTGCATTATTAGTCTGGTGACTTTTTAGTCGATGGGATGAACATGGAACAATAATACTTGAATACAGAATGGTAATACTCTATGCTTTCTAAATGTAATAATTAATATCTTTCGCAAAATTTATATTACTAATAATAATAGTATGCACATCTTTATGTTTTGCTGGCTGGCATTATGTATTTATGATGATGACCACGTAAGTTTGAATCTAGTCCACTAGTGAGAAGATAAAAGCCAGAGTCTCGGTCCACTGTCTATGTATATATATACTTAGGATGGCCTGATTGAATGATTGAGTGCGTCATGTCGTGGACACCTAGTTGCACTAATTACTATTACTATTATTATTATATAATAATGTTAGCTATACATAATAAACTATATATATGAATTGTGTGGTGTGCTACTTAATACATTTACTATAGTTAATAAATTATTACCCTTATTATTATTACCTTACAACGGGATGGAGATTGCCAGATATGTGATTTATGCGTAATTTTTCTCCTTATTACCACGCACACCAAGCTCCAGGCTCATTTCAGCAGGCAGTACAAATTTTCATCCATCAGCCATTTTACCTTTTTGTCTTCCTTTATTACACAATGGAAGTGGTGGTCGCGTTGGCACGCACGACTAGCTTTTATGCTTTTTATGGCATCAAACGAATACCGGAAGCACGTATTTGGTCCCAGAAAGTGACCGAAAGAACCACTAAAAAGAACAGTGGAAACAGAGAGATAAAATATTATGGAATACTACAAACGGGACAGGAGCGAGGAGTGGTCAAAGCGTGGAGAAACTACTTCGTCGGCCTCCTCTCCTCCTGACTCCACTAGACTGTTGACTCATTACCACACCAAATATCATCAGATCATCACAGGGATTCACAGATCATAATATCTCGCTAGCTTTACCATCATGATGGCAAATATGATACATCTCATACTCACTCAGATAACTAAGGGATAGGATTGTGCTCTAGGTAAATAGGAAAACTAATTCATGAACTAAAACATGAAATGAATGGGGTAGTTTAATGAAGTGCAAAATTGTCGAGGAGAAAATGATGTATACTAAGGATATGGATGCTAATTAAAACAAATTTCAGAGTTAAACTCGCAAGAAGAGGCTGAAAACTATATTAAAAATATACTGGCAAATATAATATGTATATTATGTTGTGGCTGCATTTTTGAGGATTTTCATTGCATCCAAACTTGTAGAGCAACAATATATTTTAAACGCTGTGCTGCATATCGCATACATGTATATACTTAATATATAAAATGGAGGAATATGTAAGTACATCTAAAATAATTATTAATAGGAGGAAGTGAAGAAGATGCAGATGATGCAGAGCAGGTGATAGTCTGCGCAAGGTAGTAAGTATAAAGTGAGGTTAGGTAAAAAACTGCACTCCTCAAAAATAGAAAATTATATTCGCAGTGGCATTTGCAATCAACTTTGGAGAGCGAGCTGGTACGAAAGTAAGTAGTAAGTAAGTAAGTAGATACATATAATATACTGTAAATCTATAAATTCCTTCATGAAATGGCAATCTACTCTGCTACAATATACTACAACAGCTAGTCAAGGCGAGTTCCGGTATCAAACCTACTTAAAAGAGGAGTTGGTTAGTGGAGCAAACAGGTCCTTGACCTAAGGAAATCTTGCCGTCTTCTAACAGCAATCCTACATACATTCATACAACAGTAAACATTATTATGCATTTCCCATATCCACCACATACACACATTCAATCTATGCAACTTTTATTCGTGCTCGCAACAACACAGAGAAAGAATTGTCAAAGGACGACGAGTTGCATCTGAAATTCACATTTTTGAAAATTTACTTCTCCTTTGGCGATATCACTTTTCATAAAGAGTGAAAAGAATGATGCATGATGCAGGTGTCGTTATCGTTATTCACTGTTGTACATTTGTGTATTGTGCTATACATATTCCTTCCGTAGTTCATTCGATTCGAATAATAAGTAGTACTACTACTTCGCTTATTGTATTATATTCCCCAAGATTTCCAATTCGCATTGGTTATATTGTGTTGTATAAAGCGGATGTTACTTCACTTATGCTTACTTCTACTACTACTTATTACTGCATTTCCCACGTCTCTGAAGAATGCGGTAAGCGGTAACGCGTATACTACTCGTTCTGGTCGGAGTGTTAGTAATAATACATTTTGTAGTTCAATCAAGCAAGACCCGCAAGACACCACAACACGAGTGTCGTCGTCAGTCGTCATCATCATCATCGTCTACTCATTCCTACACGTCGCGTACTCCGACTCTGCGACTAACTATACTACAAAACGAGAAGAGATCAATGATGATGAGTGCATTGAATGCACTCCAACAACTTGAGATGATGAGACTACTAAAATCTGCAATTTAAGCTGCTGCTGCATATATGACGAGAAGGGTACGCGTCACAAACAAGTGACTCCTTTGTAGCAATTCTTCAACAGACAGGCTACTACTACTACTATCATTATAATTTTACCTGCAAAATCAACAAGTATTATTACCCTCTAATATGAAAGGAATGCCATATATGCAATTCTTGATACTGGCCGAGCTACCTACGTACGCAAATCAAATTGAACACTAGTGTTGCACGCGACAGGAGAGATGGTGATCACATCACGGCTTTTTATGAATGGCATTTGTAATTGTAACAGGTTTCGGGAGGAGAGCAACCAACACCCATCACACAATACACGTATCATATATATCAGTTATCCTTGCAATTGGAACGGATGATTGGAAAAGTACTGGAAACTGAGAAAATATCAGGAAATCATATATTTGGAAACCACAATGCATAATATTATGTTATTATTATACAGTTAGTTATTATTATTATATTATTGCCGGAACTCAATTTCATTGCATGCCGTGTAACGTACGTAATTTAGGATTCAGAATTCAAACCACACAGCAAACCATTTCATTTGTTTGGATGAATCTGCGGAAGTAACGCTCAAGAAAGATGAAAGAAGGGCATGTGTGTTGCCCAAAATATTTCTGAGGTTATACAAAAATCTCGCTGTACATTGCTGTTGAGAAATGTACGCATGGTAGAGTTTGCATTTTTTTGTAATAATAATACTATAGTCACACGATTTACAAAAACTGAGCATTTCACTGTAAACATGTACGAACAGGTTGAAACTCGTTTAAAGCCTAAAATCATTGCGTATCATCGAAGCAACATGTGAACACTTGAAGCTCGCAGCATTCTACGAACTGCAAAACCATACCTACGACCTACCGACCCAAGGAAATGTTTGGCTATAATTACCTACTTACTATTTACCTACCTGGTAGTAATTGCAATATAGTATTTTTGCACACGTAAAAGCGTTAGGATAGAAATTCAAAATACATGTATATTAATATAGCAAGCAACCCTATCCAGTAATCCAGCGTGTCCGTGTGCCGACCTTATAAAAATAATGTAACGCATATTGATTGACCTCGAACTCTAGATTTCATAATTGCATACTATTTGATGCTTGTCATATGGTTCCTTGGACGACTTATGAGAAATGGCATCGCTTTAGTAAACGGAAACGGACATACCGCGAAGAGCTCAATCAAGCCATACACTAAAACCTAACCTAACATAATTTGATATCTTATATTTTGTTATATTATCTGTCATTTTCCTGTTTATTAGGAGTTTTGTTAGAATTTCGTGGCGTTTTCCCTTGGTCAAGGCACTGCGAAATGCGAAAAATCGGAACCAAGGACTAGTCGCAAAAACCGGCATCTAGTTGAGGGTGACAAGGTAACATCACTAACATCGCTAGTAGTAATCTTACAATTAGGTCAGAAATAAAAGTTTTCAGAAATTTTGGAGCAAATAATTCGAACCAACAGAATTCTCATCCTCGTCGGGTAACCCCCTTATGGCAAGAGTTTATCCAGCTCATGGCATATAAGGATTTTTCACTTCAACCAAAATCGGAGAACTTGGCTGGTCGGAGCCAAGTTAGTTGCAAAGTTCAGAAGATGACGGCCTGTTCTTAGAAAATTATGATCGTCGTACTGTCTGGTTTATACGTAAAAAGATTCTCGCAGTATCATTGACGCGCACGTTTGCTACTTTCAGTTTCATTCGAGCTTATTCCCAAACCTATTTATTTAAAAGTAAAGTGCTCCTACATGTACCCCAATTATTTGGATGTCTTCAGGAACCAGGCAGCAGAGATGATCGGTTGCAAGATTTCAAGTACATTTTAATGATCCTTTTTTTATTAATATTTGCGCAATGAGCATATATACCTATATACCTAATATCTGTACTTTGCTGTTTGACACGCTTACAAAATGCATCAGAAGATCACTATAAAAATTCGACTATCATATCCTTCTCCTTACTGTACGTACTTGTCATGTACCATAAGTACCAGGTGCGTGCCGATGCCGACGAGAAACTTGATATTTACGAGATTGCAACAACTTACGACACAACATTTCTTCGCAAAAACCATTTCGATCAGGCCTGCATTTTAATTGTAACCGGAACTTGTTAAAAAAGACTTTCTCATCTTACCAATTTTTGTTTAATCCTAACCTAAATTGAAAAACTCGATTACCATTATTATACTAATAGAAGGGGAGTCGCCAAAATAATAGATGCGCAGTATTAAATTTCAAACAAAGATTCCTTCTGGATTATAAAATCATTAAAAAGGAATTGGGATCGATCGCCAAGAATTTAACATTAATTGTAAGTATAATTGCAAATAGATACAACGAAGGGATTCACATTTCCGCTGCAATAATAAAAAAAAGAGTGGAGAGCAGAAGATCCCGATCCGCTGTTATTTCTTATATATATATATACGGATTTACGTCATGTCTCTTTAATCAATTTTAAAGGCAAAATTTAAAAAAAATTGTGATCCAGTTGGAACTGGAGGGTTTTTTACGCTGGAGAATTTTGCATTCTACTGTTTTAGAATTTAGAAATCATGTTTAATCCTCTCCAGAATCTGGCAAATAGAAGTTGCAGTACAAAAAATAGCATGCGATTTAGAGTTTCATTTTAGCAGGTATTCTCACACCATTTCTTCCCTTTCTCAACTTCATTAAACCGCTGCTTCCTTTAGTGTTGTTTGTTCATTAATACAAAATGCCAGAATACCAGTTGGCATGTACGTTCTCTGAGGATATTTGGTATTAAAATTATTAATAGTAATAATAATCATAATACCGGAGATGGTGATGATGGGGTTGTGGCTCTGGCTGGTTGGTTGGATGGAACAATTTGCATTATGCCGCATCTCTTTATTATTATTATTATTATTCAAGACTTCAAGACTACTAGACTACTCTAAGGATTCTTTTTGATGATCTGACTGAATTGCTCGGATATTCTGATTGCCTTTGGGTCGTGTCGTGATATGATTTTACTGAGAATGAGTACTAACGTATGACGATGGTGATATTGGTGATGTTGAGAAGAGGATGAGTGGTGCTCAAGTGCCCACAAACTTGCAAACTACTCAAACATTTCACAAAAATAATCCTTTCCTTCTCAAAGCTCGCTTTTTTCGCCTTCCTTTATAGTTATAATAGAAATGCTTCGCCTGCTGCTGCTGCTGTGCTGGTTGGTTCACTTGGTTGGCAGTAGTAGAATGCAGTGGTGGTGGTTGTGCATTATTGCACTGAATTCATTCGAACAATGCTTATATGATATGCGAATGGCTGCATGCATAGTCTGTAGCGGACGGAGAGATGATGACAGAGGTAGAAAAAATGGTTAGTCTCCTCAAGAATAAAAAAAACTTGACAGAGTCTGGTTTCAGCAGCGATACTTTCGTCTGCTTGATTGTCCTCATTCTTGAAGTTTTCATCAAAGGAATGCACATCCTGGACTGGAGTCTAAGGTTGTTGGCGTACTTTACTTCTACCTTTCTTGTCCTTGCTCTTCTTTTCTCTTCTACACTTGCATGCAGTTTGTTGCGGCGATCGTACCTACCCACACCTTACCACATCGCTATGCACATCTTTTTAAAAAATTTACCCTGAAAGGGTATACTAGATTTAATGCAGCGTGGCATGGATAACATATATTATATAACATATTGAATCCTATCCTGATTTTAGGATAGGTGATGGGTTAGAGGGGAATGGGGAGATGAGAGGATGGGCAGGGAAGGAGCGGAGAGATGGAGGGAACAACGATAAGAGTTATTAGCAGTTGAAACAAGTATTCTACAGGGATTAAACGGCATTTGAGAGGATTTAAGTGGGCATTTGAGGTGGTTTAAGTGGGCATTTGAGAGGATTTAAGTGGGGATTTGAAACGGTTTAATTGGGCATTTTTTGACAGGGTTTAAATGGGTATTCGACAGGGCATATGGGCAGTATTCTACAAGGGTGTTTTTCAGGGTCTACTATAACTTAAGTTTTATTAACTTCCCTTCGATGATGATAGTCTTTGTCTCTTGCTCTCTTCTTGTCTTACCTGCTTCCTTGCTAGCTTCGTCCTCTACTCCACTCTGCTCGTCTCACTCTTGTTACCACTTTTTTAAAAACCATAATGTACTACCTGTACACATGCGCCATGCTCGTACATGCGTTATTGCTATTACTACTACTACTACTCATACCCCACACACTCCACCGCCCGCACTCTTTTCATTTCATTAACACTGCTCCTGCTCATCCCCTCACTTCGTTCGTCATATACACTAATCCTCCGCTCTGTACAACAGTGACGTCTCATAGTCACTAAGGTAGAGAAACATTGCACACTGGGGGGAGGAGAGGCGACAAAGACTAAAAAGTTCTTCTCAAGTCATTACTATAAGTGCATATTAATATTAATATTTATTTTCTCGTCGTATATAAAAACGTGTGTCTTTTTGCGTTTTTTATTAGATATTTGTCATTTTACTCTGTCAAGTAATAGCCATCTGTGGGTAAGATCCATCCCGCTTGCTCGACAATCTATCTACACTATACCATCTTTAATTTTTCATATTCCCTTTTTCAGCTAACTTTGTACAGGTGACAGGGTTGCAAAAAAGGGATTTTTATTACATATATATTGGAATCTCATATCCTAATCAAATAATTCACACTCTTTTCATTTTCTCTCAACTCGAAAATGTTATAGAAGACACTTTGCACTATGAAAGTAATAATAATGCACTTTTAATGTGGGTATGGTATGGGCAATAATAATAATCCTCAAATTAGACACCAACTGCACACCGCCATATCATCAAGAGTTAGTGCAAACATTTCTACTCTCCCGAGCGAGATTTCCCCATATTGCGCTACAACGATTATTATTATTGTCTTATATAGTTAGTAGCATGAGTAGTTTAGTCGCCATTTGTATCGTGTAAACAGCGTCACCACGTCACACTCTCCCATTTTACTTGAAAGAAAACCCACTCAATTCCTTTATGGATAGGCAACAACGCAAGTATACAAAATGGGATTAGGAGAGTGAAATGTATTTAATCCGTCCTTGGTGAATACCTACCTATGAGCTTTAAACGGTTTATTCATTTCATTAAACTACTGCACATTCTGAATAATAATAATAAAAATACGTTGACTTTTAAGTATTATAGGAGAAGTAAAAATGAGATGATGGCAGGAAGTGGAAAAAATCTAAGGGTTAACAATGAGGCTGATTTGGTTTTGTCGTTTGGGCGTCTAGTTACTGGAGACAAACAGGTACTAACGTAAGTAAGTAAGCATTGCATAATTAAACATGTAACTGAAAAAAACCAACTGTTTCAGGAATGCGTTTAGTTTTCAGTGGATAGGTATTTTGTTTGAACATTTTATAGCTACAAAGACATATTTCAAACAACATCATAATATTTTGTATTTCCGGAGCTGCAAAATTAGCGAAAACTCTTACCAGATTAAAACGCTATTTTGAAGATTGTATCGCAGCATACAAAAATGCATGTAGACTGCATGCATTGCATAGACACAATTGAGGTCAAATATTATGCATTTTGTTTGGCAGTGTGTGTGAACCCACTCAATGCAGTGCTTGCAACAACTGAAATGAAATTAATGAATGAAATGAATAAATTTAAGGTTCATTCATAACGCTGGCAAAGTTCATTTTACAGTTCCTTCGACTGATTCTTTCTTTCTACGCCAAAATGCCAGAGTTTTTTTTGGGCAAATGAATTGAATCCTTATCCGGAGCAGTGTTGCTGATGGTTGGCTAGTTAACCATGAATGTTTTAATGGAGGGCAATGAAACAAGAAAAGCATTCCTGAGACTTGTTTCACAAAAATTCAGACTACATAATATATTATGGTGTACATGAATTGCATGATCATCATGATGATCCAACACCCGATCCATATTCCATTCCATGTACAACCTACAGTGCAGGTGTGCCAAAACTATATCACCACAAGGGATTAAATTACCTGTGGGATAGTACACTTGAAATCCACGTATTATCTCACACTCAATCTGGATGCTAACGTAAATCATCATTCCTTCGAAATAAACACATTACTCATAATGATCACCTTTTCCCCTCACAACTGTTACCTTGGGCCATTCGGCAATTCCTTGAGCTTGCTTACCTGTTGCATACTACTACTTTACGTCACTCTGCCTGCCTGCTCCTCTTGTCATACTACCACACTTACGCTCATATTACAAAACAAGTGAAGAGACAAAGACAACAACGATAGATGATCCCAGTCAGATTTTGATCTAATATCTGTCAGTCAATCAATCTATAAGTTGGTGATGTACTCCACAAAGGAGAATTACATGAGGGGAGGAATTGAAACCAATTAGCGCCTCCGCTATTGCAGACATTATTACTCATATCCCGATCCCTCCATTTTCATTCAGGTTTCGCAGGGAGAAAAATCGCTTTTATGAAACCCACTTTATTTATTTTGCTCATGCCATCATCATCATCATCAACTCCTGCTGCTGCAGACTGTGTTGCAGACTTTAGCTTGAAAGTTCAGTCAAGAGTGACACAAACATAATGTATAAATTATGTTGTACTTCATTATCTTCAAAAAAAAGCATACACCTTTTGCATGAATGTATCCGATTCATCTACCGTTTTCGAATTCAGCACTCATTTCCTCCACCCACCCGAAGAGGCTGGATCATGAAGCAGGTGAGCACCGAGCTTAACATTAGTTATGATGATACGAGAATGGGATGAGGTATATATAATAAGAGCTTTCTCGAGAATGATGTATGAGGGAAGAGAGGTGCGAAACAGAAAGACGTATTCCGCACGATGCTCTCGCCATTATAATATATTTCAAAATATATGCACGTTGACTTTTTTTCTCATCACATCAACCTCATACATCACGTACTTCATCATCCTCCACCAATAAAATAGTTGCTTGCACGCATCACTGCGACTCAAGTACGGTGTACACGTTTGCACTAAAACTTATTTTAAACCAAAATGCATCCTCAATTTGTGATAACGCTCTCTCATAATAATGATGAGCAAGTTTTTGAATTTAACCAACTTCAGAGATACTGATGATGATGATACTTAGGTATCATACAAACTTCTTTTCTCCCTTCTTCTATTTTTGCAGTTTTTCTGTTTGAGCTGAAACCGTCCAAAGAGAGTTGTAAAAAAAAGTGCGACTTGCTATTTAAAGCCTTTTATTACGGGTAGTATGGGTATAACAACACAAGTCTGGCGTTCATGTGAATTCGAAAAGAATGGATGGATTCATGACTGGTTACCTAAGTGGAAAAATGCGACATGAATGATTTCAATGCGATTCGAACGCGATACTACGGCAAAATAATATTAAGGAGTGCGGAGCAATCCTTTATGAGAATAGTCTGAAAGTCTGGCCGGCCGGCCGGCCGTCCGTATCAAAGATAACTCTCCAACGGTTTCGAATTTTCAAATTCTGTTTTCGGTAATGTATTGCTTATCAACATAGCTCAGCTAAGTTCGTTATTCAGCGATATCCGTCAACGGAAACCGTTAGAAACCGTTACTGATTAATTTTTTTCTTATGGCACCATATATCATGTGATATATCAATCGACAGGTATTTCAACACTGATTAAAATCTGTCAATATTTTGACATAGAACTTAACCGTTTTAACGGTATAACGATTTCAAACAGTCTGTGGGGCCGTCCGTATACGCAATAGCATGTAGCATACAGCATGTTGTATATCAAGGGAAA
>JAANSN010005286.1:0-12765 GCA_036850665.1 Dicranocentrus wangi | reverse complement strand
GTGTGTAAGACGGCATATTGTGTGGCTGGAAGATTACAAGCCTGTATTCGCAACTGAAGCTATTGGAGTGGTCCTACTAATGCGTAAAATGCACCACTTACTTTGTAAGGTCGTAGTATAACCAGCAGCATTAGATTGATTCCTATGACCATTCTCATTTTTATGTTGAAATCTTCTACGACATAACCTGAGACTCCTCATCATAAATGAGAGGAAGGGTTTGTCTCCATGTTTTATTAAATGAATAGGTGGATGGAGGATTGCTTGGTTGAATAGAAATGAAATGGAAGAAGACGTAGTCGATCAATTTTTTCACTTTATCTCTAGCTCATATACCGAGTTTCTTCTTTCATCCATAAAACCACCGTTGCAATACGAATATCAACAAAAGTGCTAGATTTCTGCCATGAAGCAAAACTTGCTATATTTATAAACAAGCTTTCCGAAAATAAGCAAGATGCACGACATGCAAGTTTGTGAAAACCCTTAGATCCTTTTAGCACTAATAGAATACCTCCTCATTCTAAAAAGTATACAACATTTACCTATTTCATTCTTTGAGGCTGTTTCTACAAGCACTCAACATAATATTATACCATTGTGCACTGAAACTTTTCAATAACCTATTGTTTCCCCCTCTTGTTTTCTCTTTAATATAGTGATCCCCAATGCAAAGATAATGTTAGTCACGAGAATGATCGGCATTCAGTGTAGAATATTGGTATATTAGTATAAATAGCTATATTTAACTCATTCACATACGGGTGCATACAAGAGCATCTAACAACCTATCGGTACACAAATATACGCAATCTATACTTCCTCCCGTCTTAAAAGGAAAATGTGGGCACATGAGAAAATGGTGAATTCCATCCTTTCCAAAGAACTCTTTTTCTTTTATTCTTTGTCTTGTTACTCTTCAATGCACCCATATTAATGCTCCATTTAGGTAACTTGTTTAATGTGTATTTTGTTAGGGATACATATCCCCCTCTATCCAGGGAGCTGGCTCTAATAACGAGTTTGACTATTGAAGAGAAGAAAGCAAGCAAGGCAAGCATATTCCAGCTAGAGCTTTAATGAACTTGTAGCTGAAAACAGAAATTAAAATACTGATCCCTCTTCTTTCCCTTTCCATCTCGTTTCCTTGAATCTTCTGTTTCACTTCACCTCATCATAATAAAAAGGAAATGTTTGTTCAGCTTGTGACTACTGGTACATGCTTACAGGGGAGTAAAGTAAATTGGAGTATTGGAGGTGGGCTTACGTATTGAAAGATTGGTTTCGATTTCGATTTTCTTGCACTTCCAGAATCTAGATGCCCAGTGCAAGTGCTGTACCTAATCATATTCGAACAGATTGCTTATATGGAAAAACTACCTATATACAGATGGAAACTACAGAGAACCGCAGCACTGCACTGTACAGAAAACCTCTGGTACAGAAAACACTGGCAAAGCATCCTCCATCCACTCTCCACTCGAAAACACATGGCGAAGTGGGTTCTCTAAACATTTTACGCTTTGCTAGTGAAAGCATTTGTTTGAAAGCATGTTACGTGCAAGCTGCTGTATACTGTATTGCATCGGATTATCTGAGCTAAAACTGCTAATTACTTCGTCCACTAGCTGGTCCACCAAACAAAATACGAATTCTATCATTGCAATTTTGATTGTAAGCATGTACTTGATTAAATGTTTGATTGAATTCTCTTCAGGTTTGTGTGATTTTTGGAGATGTGATATTGGGTAAAGGGTGACCAAAAAGTGACTGCAAACATTAAACCAATTTTGCTGATCAGTCTTTGGTTTGTATATTTCAGAGTGCACAAGGTTGTTCTTGTCACTCCACAGTTTATATTTTTGTATTCATACACATTGAATTACATAAGAAAGAACAGCAGAGTGACGAGTAACAGTTATAGGGGCAGATACCATTTCTTGGTTGAAATAAGACGATGTTACATTCATGTTATTGCCATATCTCGTAATGAAGTTTACTTCGAGAAAAATGGTTTCTTCGGTTCGGTTTAAACTGTAATGCAAATGTTGTAGGAACGAAAATAATGATGACGTAAAAGTTGAAATCCGAGAGTCATCATTTCTCTTCCAATTACGATATTTTCTCTTTCGTTTCCACTGATGGTTGAAACGATCCAAAGCACGGAAATTACAAGTGCATATACGTGTTCATCTGTTGTAAATGTAAACGTACCACCACCGCTATGAAACCTGAGAAGATGCACTAATATAGGATAGCTTGCTTCACGTCATGTCGCATTAGCTAGTCATTGGTACAATAGTCATTCATTGAGTCACAGCCAGTAAATCTTCAGATCCACTATTAGTCTCCAGTCTCCACTGTGTACGTACGTATACGACGTTTTGTTTCACCTATTTCTGAGAGCTATAGGGTGCAAGGGAAAGACAGCGCTTTCAACACACGAGTACCAAATAAAGCTGAAATCCAAACCACTCTAGAGACAACACATTTTATTTGGTCGGATGACCAACACCATAAAATGCCTTTTTTCTATACTAACTCCTTCCCTGATCTTACTTCTTGTCGGCAACCAGGAAACACAATGTAATACTAGAGGTTTGTCTGGTGGGTATCTGATTCTTTATTCCTCTCCTTTTACATTCTTCCTCTCTCGTAGCCCATTTCTGTTTTAAGACACTTCTTCCTTTCTATCAGTGCCCCTTCTTCCTCGTGATGACCCGTTTTAGTTTTTCAGGCTATACAGGATGTAGGTTTGTTTGCAGTTTACACGGAGAAATAATAATGCAATGGTGCTGGTACACAATTTTATAAAAAAGGAAAGGGAACGCAGTTATCTAAATCCAGTTTTTACTACACCAAACATATTATACGTTAATGCTAACTTCCGTAGTTCTTTCCATACTTCGATTTTCTCTTGTCTTCTAGTATCGCATTAGGTGACATTTAAAAGGGATTGATTACCCTAAATATCTTTCTAAACAATAAGAGTCCGGCCAAAGATAGTCAACAATTCCCTATAGCGCGAGATATTCATAACAAGTGATTGTGTCGTGGCATGAGCAAATAAAGAAGGAAATAAAAAGTCGTCCTTGATGTACTCTTTCAATACTAGTTTCTACACGCGAGGAAAATAATGAAATTGAAAGAACAAATAAACAAACAACCCGAAATCAATTATTTTTCGGAACAATGCAAATTGGATGTTGCAATTGAGATTCTTCAATAATTGCCGATGATCCAAGATGAGACACTTGCACATATATACGTACATGTTTAATGTTGTAGTATCATCATGTCAATATATATTGTATAGTATTGAATAGAGACAAGCACTTTGTGACTGTGACATTTCTTCCTGCCTACACATATCGTTTTAGGTACACGACACTTGATTCGAGTCTTTCTATCTCTCCTCTTTTCATTTCCTCCGAGGAAAGGCCTAATGGCATTTGACAAATTGTAATAATGATGATTCACTCCTGTAAGCAAACTAATTCTTTCCGGTGCCTGGTCACGAAATGAGTTTTCTCAAGAATCAACACTCTCCAGGAATCGGCAACGGTTCGAGAAAGGAGTATACATAGGTACACACAGTTTGCAAAAAAACATTTACAAAACTCCGCTAATGTAATTTCAATGATGGTGATGATGATGACGGAATCACGTGTGCTTTTTGAAGAAAATAGGCTTGTAGGAACAACGACTGTAGCAACGCAAATGAGAAAGAACGGTTCGCTGCTGAAAGCAGCCAGGATGCTAACATTTGCAAAGAAGCGAACCGTGGTGATATGATGGTGGTCGTGGTATTTACGATTTCAATTGGGCTCCATAAATCTTAGGCGTGACGAACTTTCTCTTTCAATCTCTTTCACATTTGGTCATCTACTATCTCCTGAGAATGTACGTACAGTAAGTATAGCAGTCGTATTACAGGAAGGTTATAGTATGTAGGGTACTCCTTCTGATGTGAGATGCATATGCATTTGAGATGAGCAGATTGAATGAAAATGGGTAGTGAGACGGATGTAATGTACGCAATTTAACAAGTAGCTGGTGAAATGATTTAGCCACTGTCGGACGTTGTGTCGCTTTGTGTTAATTCAGCTCTTAAAGAGGTTTTGGTTTACGAGGATATGTTTACACAAATAAAGTATAAATCCTCAAGCTGAATTATGAACCTCGAGCTGAACCTAGAGTGCAAATGAATTAGTAAAAACTCGTCCTTTTGGTATATGCAAATTCTTGAATTTAATACCATGTGACACAGCCATGTGCAAGTTCTACTAAATAAAACTTCAGCGATGCTTGATTTGTACTCTCGTCATAGTCGCCACCCATTAGAACTATCAACTACTTATACATGACATGGCCATTCTCCGAATATTACTACTATCGCCCATTATATAGATTTCATTCATTACGTATCGCCTGGCGAACCTGAAAATTTGGACGAAGAAATGTTCTAGTCAAATCCAAAATCTCCCATTTAAGTATGCTAATCAAGGCAACAGCAAGTTTAAATTCTAAAGGTATCACTCCCATACAATACAACTTGCTTTGGTTTGAAATACAAATGTGTGAACAACTTGAGTAACTTTTACTTACAAAATCAGTTTGATGATACCAATGAGTGATCCCATTCAATATATTCAGCTTGCAATCCCTTCAGTGCGCAGTTTTGCGACACTGCCACAATTCTTTTAAACTTAGGTTTGTACATGCTTATACTAGGCTTATAGGATATCGCTACAAAGTAAGTATAGGTACTCCCTAATTTTAATTATTGACGGGGGCACAATCTACGTGAAAATTGTGAAAATGCTAAGTATTGTTTGATCAACTACTAAAAAGCCCCATAATATATTTTCCTCCCAACGTCGATTCATTTCTGATAAAGAGATCTTGCTTAATTCTTACTTAATTAGTTCAGTTTAAAAAATATTAAGTATTATTATTCATTCGTTCTTCTTTCTCCTAATTATCTCAAATATTTCATTTTACCTATAAAACGGAGATGGACAAAACTTTTAGCAAGCACGTAAAAGCAACTATACTTTAGCTTTATGTTTTAAAATTCATTAAGTTTTTATAAAGCTTCAAATGCAAATGTCACCAGTAAAACTTTTTTCGCTTTCCATCATAATGTTTGTTTTGTTTTTAACAAATTGTCGACAGCACGGGGAAATGAACACTGCATCTCAAGTAATAGATATACCTATATGAATTGTTAATCTTCGTATTTTCTTCGAGCTAAGAATCCACATGCGTAATATCTATTATTGGTGTCTAACAAGGTGTACCTATACTTTCTTGTTTAATGCGTGGTTTTCCGTATTCCCATATTAAGTTGGGAGTACATTTTCTTTTGTAAATTCTTCAGCTCTGCATCCTTTGCACATAACCTTTCCAAAATAATGTACATGTAAGAGTCACATTATTAGTCTGAGAACAAGGAAAAGTTTCCTCCACGTGGTAACTTTCCACATACATCCATCCTATCAGAATAGGTAGGTCATGTAGAGTCATAGGCATTGAAAAATATAAAAGAAATTGCCGTCAATACCTTTCACATTATACAAGCTACGAAACATTTCATTCCCTACGCTCGTTGTAGATTTTTGTTCTCCTCTACCGTCACCCTATATAGTAGTAAGAAACGATCATGCTGCTCTTCTAGCGATGCAGGTTTACTTTGGAGCATAGCATAAACAAGTGGGAGACAATATGTCACGACACGACATGCCCAATGTACTATACAAGGAGTGATCTTTTCGCATTTCTAAAGTAAAACTTGAGATTGACGTATTCGGGCT
Source organism: Dicranocentrus wangi (assembly GCA_036850665.1). Classification (NCBI taxonomy): domain Eukaryota; kingdom Metazoa; phylum Arthropoda; class Collembola; order Entomobryomorpha; family Entomobryidae; genus Dicranocentrus; species Dicranocentrus wangi. Next base: position 6,949 of record JAANSN010005286.1, on the reverse strand, counting down.
CTTCTTGCATACCATCCAAACAAACCTTTGCTGCATCTAGATTCTTAGTGTTGTGCTGCTATTATGTAAATTCTTTGGTTTAATTTTTTATACTTTTGAAAAACTCCGCCTGTCCTCCAATGTCAATCTAAAAGAAAAGTTTTGTATAAAATAAAACCCAAAAAAGCAGACAAGATGGAATTGTACAAACCCTCATTGGAGTTTTTCTTTCCAACCAAGCAAACACCAATATGCCTGAATCCTCCTGCGCAGAGAAATGTCTTTCGCCTTCACTCCATTGTTTATTGCGCTTATATTATCCTACTCTGATATGTTTTACATGCAGCCTCTTCCTCACATTACATGATTTATTTGTATGATATTTTGTTAGATTCTTAGTTCTTGCCCTGAGGTATTTTATTTTTTATGTTGGATGTGGGTATGGGCATGTGTTAATGCCTGTTAATACCGGTCTAACAACGTAGTACGTTCGTGTTATCCTTTATAGAAAATACTTGGTGTGTGGCTTTAAATGCAAATTATTATTGAGGATACTATTACCTAATTTCATTGGCATTCATTACATCGCTTATTCATAAAATTGAAAAGTATGATAATGGACCTTTCAATTTTGCTAACAAAAATCATATTACAAATCACAACAACAAAAATCATATTACAAATCACAACATAGATACGTGTTGACAGTTTTGCTCCAGGATTCACCAAGCACGTGCGTTACAAATTTAATATGCATTGACGTGATCTTATCATATTTGATCATGAATAAATTATCGTATCAGAAATTTGCAGGTGAATCTGCAACGGGGCAAATAGAAACGTGTATGTAGCTTTATAATTATTATTTTCATTGGCAACTTGATAAAACAGCAGGCATTGTCTTGTGTCTAATCCTACACACGGATTCCGGTGCTGAATTGCAGGTATTGTACCAATAACGGTATCCGGAACCATTGGTCGATCTATATTAGATAATGGTATTTTCGAATAAAAGTTTTGTCAGACAGGTAAGATTATGTACAGCAAAGTTGAAAAAACGATATGGCGTAGCATATTTTAGCTAGATGAATCTTAAAAATTTCAAAGTATGTGCTGATCTGACCAACAACATTTCTATAATAACAAAAGTTACGCCAAATGTGTGCTTACGGTTATTATAGTAGGTTTTTGGTTTGGTATAACACACCTCACTTTATTTGCACCTAATCCTTTCATATTCCAAATATTACCTTTTACTACTCTGCTTTATCACGTTTTATTTCAATTTCGTAAAAGGATGCACACCGAAAGAACTCCACATTTTCTGAATGCTTTCGTATCATTGTATAACTTCACTGTAACTTCACTTTCCCCGGCCGTACCCGCACATTATTGGTAACATTTAATGATCCCATAGGCATATATCATCGTCACGAGTATGAGATTTGGAAATTTGATGTCGCTTTTTCTTCCATTTCACTCCACCTTCAACGATTCTTAAAATTCATTTTGTACGTATACAACATGAGGGTACTCAGACTCACTTTCAAAACTCACATATTGACGTATATGATACTGATCGTAAAGAGACGCAAGAGAAACTCGATTATTTGAATAAATGCAACATGCAACTCCTTACAGCAGTACGAGTTAAGGTAGTACGTACTTGATATGGCATTCCATTAATTTCACTAGAAAAGGGGCAAAAACGAAAATAGATTTTGAACAAGACTGTCTGCAATGACATTTTATAGAGAAAGTAGTTTTCATCGGTGGCTTTCTCGAAGCTCCAAGGTCTCGCAAGGAGATTAGGACATTTCTTGAAAGGGAACCAAAGTTGCAAGAATGAATTCAAGTATGAAAATGATAATAATATTTCTGTTGTAAACGTACCCACCTACACACACACACACTCCTGTCGTGTCATTCTCCACTATATATATGAGTTGTACATATACGTAATACGTAAAACCAATAGAAGTGCCTACGTGTATACTTTTCGTGTATCTTTTTACCCCAAAAGGGTAACGTTCCACAATATAACCAAGTCGGACTTCTTGTGTTTCTCATTCTCCCATTCTTACTCACACGATCAGTATGTGGCTGGATCTGGAAGAATATATGGTCCACAGTATATGGATTTGACATAAAACAGGAAGTACTTTAAAAGTTTGGTAACAAACTGACACACTACATGCAATGCAAATAAACTGTGACAAAATGCACATAGGTAAATCATTCGTTGAGCTACATGACTTCCATCCCGGATAAATATAAAAATATACTCATATACGTACGCACATACATGTCTTTTTATTAATTTTCTACTGTATTTCATTGATATTTTCCTTTTCGTGTGATTCATCATTGCGTCATCTTCAGAGGAGGCAAGATGTTATTGAAGAACAACGTGGTATCTATTGTAATAAAAGAATAGATCCGACGTGTATAATATGTGTATGTTCATCCCACCCTAGTCAGCTCTTTTAAACAACACATTGACCCAAAGTTGAAGGTTAAAGTGACAATGACAATACAAATGCTGCAATGAAAAGATGACTATCCAGTTACATGAATATTTATGCGGTTCAAACGATGTACAAACGGACACCACATCTTCGAAATAGTACCTTGCTAGAATGCATGGCCAGTACGTTCTACTATGAGACATGTGTAACGAATCGCTGGCTATATGATATGTACTTACATATATAAACAGTTGTTTAAAACCTCAGTGAATTCTGGTAATCCAGACGAACCCTCATGACTATAACGAACATCAAAGCAAGACGAAGAAGTCTGCAAGTTCTAATTAAGTAAATGTATCTCTGCAAGGATACATCTACTTTCCCTGTACTTGGTATGTATGACAGAAGATGAATAAGAATTGAGAATGCATGGAGCTTTCACTTTCATGCTTTACTACGTGTATTAAATATCTCTATTAAAGCTGCTAATCGGAATTGCTTGTGTTAGGGTTCGACATAAAATCACGTTTACACAGTGATAGAATTGTTAAGCTAGTGTAAAATGAGCTTTACTATGGAAGTGTCATAATCGTCATAATGCTTTGTTTGATAGTTTTGAGCTTTTTATAGATCAACGAATTAGCTCACCGTTCGTTGATATTCTTTAATGTTTAATGTATGCCTACTAGCTGTAAAGGTGAAGTCGGAAGCGAACATGAAAGCTTTACTTTACGAAAGCTCGTGATAATAAAAAAATTTGTTTATAAACCTCTTAAAGCCTAAATGATGAATATTTCGAACATGAATGTGATTAGAGTCTAGATTAGATGAACTATCAAGAGTGAAGACAAGGCAGTGTTTTAGATTGAGAGAGTGTGACTCAACTTAAAAGTAAAAATTACCAATGCACAATGCATATTGCATTCATGGTGGTCGTACAATAATGGAACGTGAATAAATATGCTATTTCCAGATGTTATACCAGGTCTCTGAGTAGTCGATAGGGTGAAGTAAAAGATGGCACAATATTTTGCTTTGCGTAGAGGAGCTATTATGAACTATTAGCGTTAATATATACATGTCCTTGCTTTCTATCTTGTTTCGTGCTTTTACTTCAATAATGGCCTTTAAAATAGCCGTGTGCGGTTTCCTGTATTCCCCATTCATTTTCACTATTTCATGCATAAATCAACATATTACTTTCGATACTACACATCACATGTAGGCGTAATTTGTTTATTATTTTGCTAGCGTGCAGGCTTATTACAGTGTAGTAGTAAGGCAACGTAACCGTCCCGGCATATTCAATTTGCGGCAAAGGGAGTCTCCGTGAAGATAAGTATGCAATTCATTCACCGTTATTTTGGTGCCACTGTTACTACAAAAATGAATATGCATACGGATTTCACAAGCTTTCCCCTGTTTTCTTTCGTACTCCCTGGGATGAAACATTGTCATCAGTACTTCTCCTGTGGCATGCAAATGACGTGAAGGTATGTAAGTAGATGTTTTCTTTGCATGCCCAATGTTCACCTCTTCTAAATAAGCTCTCATAGCGTGGATGCGTTGCATTCCGGTAATAACTCTTTCCTCAAAACTTAAATAAGTTACCCGTCGGCATCGTAAAAGAACCTGACGGGCTTCTGAAATACAGTGAAAAGTCAGCGTTTCCTCTATTTTTTCGAGATGAAATCGTTTTTTATATTATGGCATGCGGTAGCCAGATTGTAAATAGCACACCAAAAGAAATACTTTATATAAAAGGTCCACATTCGAGGTGGCTTAGCAGTTGGCAGTGGGTTACGGAAACACGCCTCTTATACGATTTTTATAGTTGTGCGGTAATACTAGAGTTTCACCTGCAAGCTAATCAATTTTCCACAAAGATACATTTTATATATACGACAGGGTAGAAAAATAAACGGGACAAGTTGAACATGAACTCGCCTGTGTGTCATTAGTATGCATGGTAAGCCGGTATCCGTGTAGAATCCCTTTAGCATTGATATCTTCTAAAGCCATCTCAGCAGCAATCTTTTCACTTCTCCCACTTTCACGAGGTAAACTATTTTGAGTGAGCTCAAATAGGCCCAAAATTGTCAACGTCTTGTCTCCTCCTTTCCCTTTCACTCTTACTCGTCTCGTAACGCTCATACTGCTAAATGAACCTACTGCAGCTGCTAAGGGCAGAGATAATTTTGGCTCACTGGCAGTCTGATCCGGATAAGCTGTCTCTAGGAAAACAGTGTTACCAGCGGCGGTTGTAGCTGTAGTGTTTTGAGGACTGCTCCTCCGAACTCTTATACCTAGTTGATTTACCAGCTTACTTGGCAAAGCTGTGAATGTTAGTGATGTTGGCGATGAGGATCCTTGTTGTTGATGCTGAAACTGACGTTTTCTTGGGCTAAGAAAAGAGATCTTCGCAGACGTCCCCCTAAATGAAGTAGCAGTGCCCGCACTACCCCTATCAATGGATTTACTTTTGGTCGTGGGTGCAGAGCTCACATTCTTGGGTAAGCTGATGGTGATTTTGAGGTTGGCCTGGCTCTCTCCTGGAGGAAGAAATGGGACGATATGAGGACTAATTCGATTGTCAGATTTGTCAGTGTCGCCAATCACACTGTTGAACACCACAGGTCTGTTTGCTAACAAGGAAGTCTGCCGTGAAGGTCTATTAATACTAACAATATTGCCATCACTGCTGCTGCTGATCCCAGTGGATTTTTTAAAACCTAGCTCATCACTTGCCTTGTCCTCGTGGAAAAAGTTAAATGAGGTGAACATTGATGGATATTGATTACTTTTGACGGTAATAACCGTAGCTGTTGAAGAAAAATGTCTGACTTTTCCCTTTACTCTCAAAGCATTTGCTTTTGTTGCTGACAACAATGATGAGGAGGTAGATGATGACAAATGGGATGATTCTGGAGTTGACAAGCAAGAACTCCCGCTGGGGTAACTTGACACGATCAAAAAGAAAGTCAGAGTCCAGCGGACTGACACTGGATAAAAATGTGACATTTCACGTTTTATCATCCCGATCATGATGATGATGATACACAATGCTAACTTTGGATCAATGTTATCTTTTTGGAGAACGTCAAGGTTGAGAACGGGTAACTACTCCAGTTGGTACGCCTTGTTAATAATTATTATTATTGATATCGTGATCTGTTATGTAATGTGCTTATGGTTAGACCACATCCCTGTAATTCCTTGCATTGCCCCTTTCACCGTTTCTCGCTCAACTTGGCCTTTATGGCTTTCACGTCATCTCCCTCTTAAAGTTTAAGAATTCATAATGAAGGTGTTCGAGTAGACACTGATCGAGAAAACCCAGCAACGACTATCGTAATGCCACACAGCCCTAGTCTTCTTCTTAAAATTTGATGTGTACAAGTATCTTTCGGATAGACTGTTTTTCTTATTCAACTCCAATCACTTTCACAATGAACGAATTGTGTTTTGACAAATAGCACACGGAATACGAACAACGAACTATCTATATTAAAGGAAACGAGAGAAATCAGTGTCTGATCCGTGAAATCTAAAATGTGTCTTTGAGAGGCATGCATGATTTTTTGGTTTCACGCAACAACCTATGAATGTGTATGAAGAAAAGGAGCCCATGTGCGGGAGTGAAGACACGGAATGAAAATGAGGATGAGAGATGAACGGGCTCACACTTTCACCAACTTTGGGTTAGCTTGTGTGCTACGATGCCCTTTCGGCAGCATTACACATTCAAAATAAACCGTGAACAAGGTGGCACGATATGTGGTGGCTGAGGGAATGCTACTATTGGGATTGTGATGGTGGTGGTTTTCTGTTGGTGGTGATGCCATGCATTTTGGATGGCCATCGGAGGAAACGAAATAGACTTGCTCTTTCATCACTTTTTACGGAGGAGAAGAAGTCTGTGAGTAGCATTACGCTTGAACTTGACGAAACACTAGACATCAGATCAGACCACCCCGTTCGGCGTTCCATTAAAAGGTACAAGCCCAAAACACTCGAATATTTGACTTGCTACTTTCCCCTCCACCATAAAGCATTCTATCGTAACCCATAATCTTGGGAAACAGTGTTACGTGCTTCGTTGTTGATGACGAAGCCAGATCGTAGGTATGTATCCAACATTCCTCGGACAAAAAGAACCGAGCATAACTATAGTACTAACTTCTTAAGTTGAAATATAAAAACTGGTTCAAAGGAAGCAAGAAAATAGCTGATTGAGCTTATCAAAGATCGCCCATGCATTAGCCACGGAATTAGACGATTCGCACAGCACATATGCATCTGATCTGGGTGAGACACTTACCTTTACTCATATGCAAATATTCATGCTATTTGGCAACCTTCATGGTCCCCTCACCTCTTCCCACCAACAGCCAAAGTTATTGCACATGCTGCACATGCACGGCGAGTATATACTGAAGTATAAATTAACCAACGAGTCAAGAAGATGAAACAGTATTTACGTACCGCAATATCGGATAGAT
>JAANSN010005285.1:0-12766 GCA_036850665.1 Dicranocentrus wangi | reverse complement strand
AGAAGGAAATGTTTTGCGAAGGTAAATTTGAGAATTGTCGTACCTCCATCCAGAAAATCATCTTCCCTCAGTCTTGAAGGACGGAATTTTCCTCCTGATTTTCATGTTTGATTTTTTCAGCGTTCGATGAATTTGGTGAACATAGAACATAAAGAAACACAAAAATCCAACATTTTAGCATTCTTGATTAAAAATTAAAGCCTACAATACATCATCACATTCATAGCGCGCTAGAGAATTCATTTAATTGGAGAATGCGAATGGTATGGTATGCTGCTGCTATGCATTTCAGGTTAATCCTATGAACTATCCTTCAATTCCACCAGCAGCAACATCATCAAATCTCCATTTTCGAATATGAATATGCAGCGGTAGGAAAGAAATAAGAGAGAAAAAAACTCGGGTATCTCGCGTCCCGAATTTTGCTCGTGAGCAGCAACCAAATTCTCATTCTGTGCACATTCCCTCTATAATCCAAAACCCATTTTTAGAGCTCTGCTGCTGTCGTGTGTGTACGTACGGTACGGTGTACCGCACACTGCTCTCCGTAGCCGAATCTCTTTATTTCTTCGAGACATATGATGCTGCTTTGTTGATTAGACGCGTAGTGTAAAGCGCAAGGTCTTAAGGGCAAAATTCCTGGAGTACAATCTATCTTGAATAATAATCTCTTGTAAAAATTCCAAGATGAAGTTTCATGATTTTTTTTTCTTCTTCTGGTTACCTCTTCCACCACCACCACCACCACTTAACCATTCTCTTACGAAGGGGAAAATGCATTCTCTCAATTTTTATTCCTTTCTTAATACACATCATCTTGCTCACCATCATAGAGAGTTTTCTCATTGCCCGGATCATATACATACTACCCCACCAGCCCTCCTGGTTGTACTACTACCTCTGCAGTTATTATATTAGCATCACCTACCCCATCCCTCATGACTCAAGACGATGACGGCACACTAAATCTAACCAAGAGATCTTCTTGTCTGCTGGAAAAACGGAGAGAGAATCGCCTCCTCATGTACACGTACGTACCAAGTTGTATAGTTACACGTGAAAAGGGATAATGTAAGCATCCCGAGAAGAAGAAGACCAACTATCAGGGTAAAATCTCTGAAAACCAAGCCAACCCCTCCATCCACGTCGGCTTAGGAGCTTATCTTGGTGAGCATGATGCCCAAAAAACCAATCTAATTGCTTATTCAGGAAATCTTGCAAGAAAAACAAGCCAGATTATACATATGCACACAGAGACACAGCCAGAAGCAAATTCAAGTGGAGGATACCAAACCTTCCTCAAGTTGCTCAGCGAGAGAGAGAGGAGCTGGAAAATACGACGAAGAAGAATAAAAAGTGGAAACTTGTTTCTCCAGATTTTCTTACATTTCTTGAAAGCAAGTTTATCGGATAAAGAAGAAGAAGAAGAAGAATATGTGTGATGGGTATATCTCATGGGTTTCATATCACATCGCAGACTACATATTATTCCCGGTTTATTGTAGAATAAAATGTGTGTGTGTGTGTGTGTATGTATGTATCCCACGTAAGAACGACTTACGTCAGACGAGCAAAAAGAGTACTTATTTACTACATCTAACTCTTTTTCATACAGAATAAAAGGCAAGTGCACTTGAAAGCATTTGTCGTTTTATTCTCCAATTTTTTTTCAAAACAAGACTCATTCCATGAAAACCTCTATATATCCATTCTTTACTTATATCACGCTCTTCTTCTCCGGTATAAAAAATGTACTCATCATGATGAAAAAAGCTGGCAATGTGTACTACCACATAGCCAGCGTGCACTCTGTTTGCGACACTGTTAACGTATGAGAAATTCATGAAAGCCAACTATTATTTCTACAGCCAATGCAATACTATGAATTGCCGCAATACAACATTTGCAACTTATTGCATGATATTTGTTAAAGCTTGAGTGTTCCTCCTAATATTGTACGTATTTTGTTCTTCCACAAAATACCTATATCCATTTCGTGCAATACCCGCCGCCGTCGCCGTTGGTTGAGGAAAAACAAGATACACACACACATTTTATATACAGCCTCCATCCATATATTTATATAACTTGCTTTTTTCTGGAAAAAGGTTGCTCCATCCTGAAATTGTAGTGTTTTTGCTATTGCTACTTTTCTGGAGACAAGATTTTCAGGGGAATGAACGGCGGCGGATGGACGATGGAAATGATATAGGATATATATGCTACTCACTCACACAAGACTCAGAACCAGGCTCATAGCCAGCCTCTCTCTCTCTCTCTCTCTCTCTCTTTTATGCCTATACCCATATCCATCCCAGTCAGTCAGTACTCACTCACACAGTTTCCCTGAAACATGGTTCAAGTTGAATGCTTTGATGGTGATGGTGGGAAATGTGTAAGGACTCTGGGGCTACATTAACTACCTTCCTCCTTATTTCGTTTTGGTCTCATAGCTTTTGGGCTTTCGTCTCGAAATCCTTCGTCGTCTCCGTCTCCTTTTCCATTTTGGATTGGTAGTAGTATACGGCTAAATTTCATATGAAAATAGAGCACACGGCAAGTGTAAGTGTGCGCACTTTGAGTGAAATGTATCAGCCTTAATATCAGCCGCCCCACCACCACCACCACCACCGCCACCAGTGGCACACCAGAACCATGTCTCAAAAGAAACAAGCGACAAAGTACAAGTAACTTTCATATATTATATCTCTCAGACTCTTATTTTTTTCGGGAAAAAGTTACGTATGAGCTTCCAGGCAAGAAAAATAAGAGTAACGAGAGGCAAGCTGCTGCTGCTGCTCCTGCTTCTCCCGGTTTTTTTTTCTTCCTTCTGCATTATACTTCTTCTCCCTAGTAGTAGAGCGAAGCCCAAGTTTTTTTCCCCAAGAAAAGAGAGAAAAGGAGGCTGTAAGATATAAGAGACAAGTGTGGAGCAAGCAACACCAGAGGAATATAGTGTGGGACAAACTACTCGCGATAATATACGAGAAGTTGGAGAGATGTTTTTGGATGATATAAAATCCCATTCCCGGGTTCCCTTATTTCCTTCCTAGGGCTTCCTCTTGGCTTCGCTTGAGCCAGAGAGAGAGAGAGTTCCATTTCATTTCATTTCATCATGATGTACAAGGCTTTACTATTACTGCCTGCCTGCCGTTGATGCTGATGCCGCTGGTTCTGGCTTCTCCTGAGCTATCACAAAAAATACGGCAGAGAAATGTCGTCCTCTCTTTCTCATCTTGGTTCCGAACTCGGAGGAAGAAATGAAGAAAAAAAAGAAGCAAAAAAAAGACGAACAGCATCAGTGAAGCAGCTTAAAGAAAAGGATCTTAGAAAATAAGACGGCAGCATGCAACATCAGCTTCATCGTCATATAAGGAAGGAGCAGCTACTACTACTAGTCCCATGTTTTTCCAAACCGAAATCCCCCTAAAAAATCCCGTATTTTTTTTCTCTCTCTCTCTCTCACTCAATTTTTCCCTTTTTTTCTCCCTTTACCATACCACTACTCACACAGTTCCACAAGCTCCTTGTAAAGTTATACCTACTTGTAAAAATAAATGTGAGAAAAGTGGTATAAAGCGTGTGCGTAGATACATACAACAAACAAAAGGGAACCTAGTAGCAACAGCAGCAGCAACTAGCAAGCAGCCCTATCTGCAGCATTTTTTTCGCTGAGACATCAACCAAAAAAAATATCCTCTCGTTTCTGGGTAAACTCTGCTTTTGTGGTGGGAGTATATGCATGAGCACGAACGGACCATCTTCCTTGCTCACTCATCTTCCTTTATGGGCTTCTCTGAAATTTTTGTCGAACCACAACATGCTTTTAAATCCATCCTTAATGGCATCGGCATGTTCTCTTATTTATTTCATTCAGAGCGAGAGAGAGAGAGAGAGAGTGAGTGAGCACAGGAACTTGAGGCTCAATGGGAAAAGAAAGATTACAGTTCTGCCTTAACTTCTTGTGTGTGCGAAGAAAGCAATGAGCTCCATTCTTCCCCGCGAACAAAGCAGGGGAAAATGACAAAAAACGCAAAGAGCCTTCACAAAAAGATGCGTCATGGGTTGGCTGGTCCGTGTATCCTAAAAAAACTGACTTTTCTCCATTCTCCTCTCTCTCTCTCTTTCTAACATCTTCATGGCCAAGAAGTAAGCAAGCGGTGAAGGGTGGTGGTGTTGTGTAATTATTGTACTCTCGGATAAATGATGCACTTTCTCTCATTTCACATGACATTGGAACGACCTTGCCAAAGTACTTATCAATGTCCCGACAAAAGAAATAAATAGAGTATCCTTTTCATGCAATGCATGATGAATCATGACCATCTGCTCTCAACCCTTAAGCATATTATATATATACACGATGATCGAGACGACGACGTTGGAGCGGAGGTGCAAAATGGTATAGATTCAGTGCTCATAGTCGGCGGTGGCAGCGGTGGAATGGAATTGACTCTTTCTCAGGGACTCGTCGACGACGAGGAGGATGGTACACCACTCACATATTTCATACTACTTACTACATATCCCGAATTTCATAACACTGAATTTCCTTTTTTAGTGGGATATAACGGGGAGGAAAGGATCATCCTGGAAGCAGAGCACTGTCAATGCCTCGTTGCTGTTTTTGTTGTTTTTCCGCAGTGTTATATATCATTAGGGAAACAGAGGCGAGGATATGGGCATAGTGCACATTTTTCCGCATAAAAAAGGCAGGCATGTATGTATCTGTTCACTCCGGTATTTTATTATTGTTATTGTACCAAAGGAGGAATTCGGGTAATAACAAGAGAGCAAAAAGCCCTCCTCAAAATACACATTATGGAAACTACGGAGAAATATAAACTTATATAAGGCTCGACTGCTGCTGCTTTATATAGGGTGTATAAGAGGGATTCTTCTCTTCTTCTTTTTTTTTGGTATAAAGTGAATCCAATGCAAGTTTGGTTGGTGGGACATGTTGTAAATGGGAAAAAAGGCAACAGCAAGAAGCATCGACGACAACGGAATAACACAGAAGCAGCGGCAGAGAGAAGAGAGGGAATGGGATGGAGTTAATATATCACGAGACTCTAACGTTGTCTATGACAGACTGAATGGCTCTTGCGGGCCTCCAACTTCCCTTGGAAAAAAGAGAAAATTCGAGGGGGGCATGCATGCTTGCAATATAATACGTATACACATTTTGGCTTCAGGAATGACTCGTGTTTTATAGGTATGCGATATGCGTTCCCTACAACTACTATTTTTCAAGATTCGCTTACACAAAATGTGTAGTCGACGTGCATTATTATTGCGTATACACACTGTGGATGGCGAACAAGCGAACAAGTGAACCCGTGAGCACATTCCGAAAATTATAATCTGCTGTTGTTACTTGTTCTTTTTAGGGATTGCATTGCATGCCGATGCCACCACCGCCATCATGTCCTCTCGGAGTGGATGTGATGGCAAAGTCACATTGTTTCCGAAAACATATTATAATACATACCTACATATATANAACATATTATAATACATACCTACATATATACACGGAAACGGTTACGGGGGAAAAAAATTCAAGAGTTTCTCTGTTTTTTTTTTTTCGTTCCTTAAAAACCATTATCGAAGCGTTCAGCTCCAGTGTTTTCTACTTGCTAAATGGCAATCGCCCTCCTCGCTCTCTGTTTTTACAAAAAAACGAGAGAAAATGGGGAAAAAACGAAAGTGCATAGGGAAAAGGTTTTTGTTTTTTCTTCTAGGACGTACACTTACTTGTTCATACATTAGCACATGGCATGCGACATTTTACCAGGTTGAAAAAGAAACTCCCAGCACAATACTGTTAATAATAAGAAAGAGGGAAAAAGTAATCTAAGAAATTATTTGGAGGCTGCGGAGAGAATCTCTTCAACTCAACTCTCAACCTCTCTCCAGCCTTTTTTCTGTTTGGTTCTCTGTCTGGCAGTAATTTATAATTACGTGGGGCGGCCTATTCAAAGGCCAAGCTTCCTTTTGACTCCCTCAAAGCAATTTTGTTTTTGTATGGAATACTACACCTGAAGATGAAAAAAAATGAGGAGAGAATGGTATATGTACATTATTACTCCTGTGATCAGACAGAGTTGGACAGGTAATATGACTGGTGCTTGAAGGCAAGCAAGCAAGCAAAGATTTAGTTGCCTCTTGACAAGCAACCACAAAGAGGCTTTTCACTTATCAGTCTTAAATCAAAGAAAATGTCAAGCGAGATTTTTAAAGGGGGAGAAACAAGGAAGAGCATTATTCAGTTTGAAAGCCATATACCTAATATCCTATGCAAAATCGTTATTTGCTAGAGATGTATGTCAAGCTCTTGAGGGAAATCAGAGGAATAGATTATGATTACGATAATGGTCTCACAAGAAGACGGACGAGGGGTATAAATGATTTTTTCAATTGTCTAAATGGAAAACGGTAAAAGAGAAATGAGATGAGCGGAATAATGATAATAAAAAAACGTTATTTACTGCGTGCGTACTTACTTATGTAGCTGAGGGGTATAAATGATTTTTTCAATTGTCTAAATGGAAACGGTAAAAGAGAAATGAGATGAGCGGAATAATGATACTAAAAAACGTTATTTACTGTGTGCGTACTTACTTATGTAGCACTTGCAAAAAACTTGGTTCCCCAAACACGCTAATACATCCCTGCCCTGGCCTATATCCATGCGGGGTTTAAAGGTGAAGGTAAAACCATGAATTAAAGCGTTTCCTATCCTTAAATGACACATATTAAATGACTCAAGAAAAATTATTAAAGTTGCTGGCAAAGTTGAGTGCACTAGTATAATAATATTCCGCTATGCAGGTCGTCCATTATTGTGCCACGATGCTCCCTTCACCATCATCATCATCATGAGGAGCAGTCTGAAAAGCAACAACTGTTCTGTTCTTCTAGGGTTAAGTGAATTTATGCATCGGCTGATGGGAATGACGACAAGGATGATTAGGATGATTCCCGTTGTACTCTCACTAATCGAAGACACAGCAGCGCTCCTGATCCCTGATGATAATGCAATGAATCAGTGTCAAAAATCCTTTCATAACCGACTCAAATCAAAATCTACACCCGATCCTAAATCCCTCTAAACTAAACTTGTGGGCTTGATGCTGGCTAGTGTATAAGGTGGTGCGAAGGAGGAAGGAAGGGATGATAGACTTTCCAAAGAATTATATTCAAGTGTCTAAACTAAAAGTCAAAAGAGGACCAATCTGAGCGCGAGTGTATACTACGTAATAATATAATACGTAAGCAAGCAAGCAAGCAAGGGAAAAGGAAGTAATAAAATTCAAGTTATAGTATAGTATGCCGGGCTGCTATCTGTTGAGCCATGTCAAGTCATGTCATGTCATGTCAGTTTAAGTTATTCCCTCTTTGCTAACAAGGCTTGACTTTGATTGCTCTCTCTTTTCTCTTCCTTTTCCCTCTTTTTCGTAGGAAAACGCTGGATGGAGGAGAGTGGCACAAAATATGATAAAACATGGTGCATTTGTATGATTTCATTATAGACTGATCCTCCTGATGCTGGCTGCTCCTGCCGCCCGCCGCTTAATGCCAGAGAGAGAGATAGAGAGCAGCTAAAGAGTTAAAAAAAAACTTTTTGTTGATTTTCTTGATTTTCTCGGGATGTGTGCCATCTTCTTGGAGGAGCCCTTTCTTGGGAGTAGTATATATAGTCTTATAATAATAATAATCACAACGCGACTGATGCTTGAGGATAGCAGCAGCAGCACATAGCGCTACTTGATGATGAATTATTAGCCCTTTACACTCGCTAATTAATATCCACAATAAATACCGCGTTCTTTTCAACTCCTCGTGCGCTCATTCTCGAGTTTGAGATGTTGCTTCTTTGATCTTTTCTCTCGCTCTCTCATCTCTCTCTCTCTCTGGTATTTTTGGTAAGTTTGTAGATGAACTGAACAAGCATCAGAGTTCTAATAAAAATATCCGTTTTCAAGACAGGTCTTTTTGCCCTTCGTCTTTTGAGGATGTTTTTTTTTCTTTCTGCTGCTGCCCCCGGGTGCCATCATCTCAACATCATTAACTAACTTCATGTATTAATGTGATTTTTTATGACAACGTCAAAAATCCCTTTGATAGGGTATAAAACAACCCTCGAGACACGATGTGGGGGAATGTGATCCGTTACAAGGAAGGACCCCGTGTGGATGGGACCTTACTTTGAAAACGTGTGCGCATAATATAGTGCAGTGGTGGTTGAAGTCTTTAACTTCAATTTTGATATTCTCTGTATTTTTTTTCTTTTTAAATGATTATGTGACTATTTCAAAACAAAATAAAATCGAACAAGGAAAAATTGTTTTTACTTACCGGCTGCCTTTTTGGCTGCGTAAAGGTTAGCTTCCTCCTGAGCTTTCCCAATGTTTTTCTTGTACCTAATTCTCTTATTGCCAAACCAATTGGATACCTGGGGAGCAGAAGAAAAAAAAATAGAAAAACGTCATCGGTGAGTTACCAGATTGGAGTTTAAAACAATTGGGGTGCATGTTACTACTAAAGGAATGGTTGTTACAAGGAAGAAAGTGGTTTACTACTGCGTAGTTTGTTGTTGGTCATTCGGAGCTCATTATTATTAATTCAAACTGAATGTGCATTAGTATTAGTATCCCATAGACCATTATTATTATTATTATTATTCTTTGTTGAAAACTTACTTGCGAAACCGTTATACCACATTTTCTGGCAAGTTCCTCTTTGGCTTCTTCAGATGGGTAGGGATTACTCAGGTGTGAGTAGAAGTATTCGTTGAGGATCTCTGAGGCTTGTTTGCTAAAGTTACGTCTCTTTCTCCTGAAATGGCACAATAAAGCGGACAATTTTTTTAGAACCACATCATTCATGTTCCATATATTATTATTAAGAAATAAGATGCCGCTTAAATTACTAGAAAGCACTTTTCAGTTTCTAATTAATTAAACGTTGTGTGAGCAATGTACATTTGCATTTGAATGATACATTTATTTTTTTCGCCAGTTTTTGGGGAATTTGTCGTGAAGATCCATGCCCGTCGTCCGTCCCTGGGTAGTAGTACCACAGGACCACCACCTCCGATTGTCATTTACCTATTATGCTAGAGGAGCTCAATGGAATATAATGTTCACCACGTGAAGTTGAGAAAAAAGTAGTCGTGCTGTGAGTGTGTAGTGACGGCAGATGATGCCAATAGGCGGAGGTAGCCGCAGCAGCGTCACTGTAGCCCTCTCCTTATATTTACATTAGATATAGCTAACGGGTAGGAGGAAGGAGACAAAGCGGAGAATGGAGAAATGTATGACATGAAACGGCCCTGAGTACCACAAATATTCGGCAATAACCACAACGGATTAAGAAAATGTTGCCGTCATGGGGGGATTATGGTCCATTATTAACATCATGGAATGTCTTTATTGCGTAGTCATTCTCATTTCACAACCGCCTCCTCCTCCAACCGCACTCCGTTCCTTCCCCACCACTCGTCGTACGTACACCTTGCTTGCTAGCTAGCCGCCGCGACACAAAAAAAAACTTTTCCCTCACTTCACTCACCGCTTTGTCACATCAACTGTCTCGAAAGTCGGTAGAGCATGTGCATAATTGATTCAATTACACCAAGTCATATTCGATGCATTCTAATTAACTGAAAATGGAGGGTTTAATTTTTCAAGTCTTTAAATTGTTGATAGGAGCTAGAGGACGAGGACGAGGAGGACCGTGCGGAGCAGCATCCTTCCCAGCAGATACCGGTTTTTTTCACATATAATGATTTCGCAAGCCTGCAAAAAATAAATCCTCCTCGCAGACCTCACACAATATGGGGACCAGGTTGGAATGGAACGCTGTTGTGGACGGTGGACCAGTTTACTTGGGGATATTAGTGGGAAATAGTTAATTATGAAAGTAATAAAAAGTAATTGTTCCTTGTCGGCAACATTTGCTCTGACCAGAAGAGAGAAAGAGGACCAGGCTTCGAACATGTTAGCTGAGCGGAAGGGCATTTTCACAAAAGTTTCATGATCCTGTCACTTTTGCAACCAGCAGCCTGGCCAAGCAAGCACTACTCCGCGAGCCAATAACAGAAATAGCTTCAGAAATAGTGTGTGTATCTATGTGTGCACTAGTCTACCAGACTAGCCAGCCAGTCTTCATCTCAATCACTATTTTTTCTTCTTCGGTGTGATCCACCAGGCTTCGCCAGGCGTAGGTATGTGCCCATGTGATATTATGCCCAATAGTTGGGAGGATTTGGGACGAGAAGAAGGAAAGAAGAGAGTCAAGTGGTTTTCGTCACAGTCGGGAGGCGCAGCATGTCCTGTGGTTTGAATGTCCATTTCTGAGAGGGAATCCAGAGAATGTAACGGAGCTCCCATTATAAGCGAAAATTTAGTAAGTACAGAAGAGGACGACGACGAGTTAACCACGAGCAACCAAAAACCAAAACCATTCCATGATGCCTACCAACCATCCAATGTAATATGCATACAAAATACGAGGTGTAGTCGTTACATGAAGCAATTTCTTTCTCCAACAGGAGCAACAACATCGTTTCTCTACGACCACTTGTGTTTCTCATCACTATCGCCATCGTTTTCGGGATTGTCGGTCGGTCGAACCCAGAACTCACGTCGTTGTCGCCGTGTCCTCGTCTCAGAGTCTGCCTAAGTACGAGGTGGTGGTGGTTCTGGGATGTGTGGAGGAACAATACCTAAAAGTTGGGAAAATTGTCTCCCAGGATATGTATATATCATTGTGTGGCGAGTGGAAACTAGTCAGGCTGCAAGTATGGAATGTGGAGAGTTTCCATGAAATATTCATGACACCGTGTCATCAGATCTACCTGCTTTTTACCTCTATCATGCTAAAAACGTTGTAAACGAAAGAATTCATGTGTGACTCGAGTGTCGAGGAAGAAACTGAGGGAAAAAAAACTTGATGAACATGGTTCTCGGGAGGAGGTGGTGATGGTACTGGAGTTGACCTGCGGTTCATGGTCTCCACTATTAACATCAGCTATAAACTTGCTTTGCACTGAGAATCGACTACGTACAGCATTATATAGATTCTTATGAAGTTTGTTGCAAAAACATTTCAAATTCACATTAATACTGGCTACACTATCCCAATACTGACTTTCAACGTTAGGCGAATACATACCTAAGCTTGCCGTTGGCAAAGCGGAAAACATTTATTTTGGTAAACAATGTCAAAGTGACGCATTCACGTTTAAAAAATTAAGCAGAAAGTCAAATTCAATATTTCCAAAAAGAACATTCAATCCTATTTTTTTTGTGGCACTTTTCTAGAATTTCCAGTACGGCCGATAGGGATTCAAAGATGAGTAATTAATTATTAAAAATAATAAATACATAATAAGAATTGAAGCATTCACGTTTAAAAAATTAAGCAGGAAGTCAAATTCAATATTTCCAAAAAGAACATTCAATCCTATTTTTTTTGTGGCATTTTTCTAGAATTTCCAGTACGGCCGATAGGGATTCAAAGATGAGTAATTAATTATTAAAAATAATAAATACATAATAAGAAAAACTTTTCTAGTTTCGACTTTTTTCATTCCCATTCCCTCGTTCAATTACATCACTTGCTCAGAGTCCGAAAAACTGTATGAAAAACGGAGTTAGACCTTTCTTCCCTCCAACCGAATTAGACCCAAACTACTAGAAAAAGAAGATAAAGTTTGTTTCCCAACAAAAAATCCAAACTTTTTTCTTGTTCTTCTTTCTGTAGTTTTTTTTTATCTTATCCTTTCTTCCAATTTCCCCAGTTCATCCCCACCATTTCTCCGACGGCGTGCGTTGGTTGGCCCTGCTGCTGGTAAAAGTGAAATCCCAGAGGACCATCAAAAAAGAAAACTCAAGACAGTTTTCTCAACTCAACCCCATGTTTTGCCCCTTGCTGCTCACTAAAATATTCTGGCAACCATTATAATTTGATTACTTTCACGTTGTCCTAATTAACAAAGAATATATTACTCCATCCAACTTTTTCCTCCCAGCCTTGCCTTGACTTGACGTGCGGACTTTTTCCGGTGCACATCCTCGCGGCAGAGCGAAAGCGAAGAGTCAAGCTGATAAACTCGTAATTATATTTCATTACAGTTAATTGACGCCTTTTTGAGTGACAATAATTTGGAAAACGATGAAAGGGGAAGAGGATCAAGCGTCATTTCCAACTTCCTTCCTTTTTTCTCTCTCTCCATCCAGCTCCATCCCTCAACTTTTTTTCTCCTCCTCGTCCTCCTCCTCCACTCTGACATGAAAAACCTGTGACACTTTTATTAACAAATATTATGCAGATGAGTGATTATTACTGGGAGCACCTCCACTCAACCATGCAACAAGAGTGGAAAAGCAGTCAACCTTATAAATCCCGAGAAAAATGATGATAAACAGCTGTTCTCCTCAACGAATCCTGGAGATAATTCCATTTTTAAAGTCAATTAACTTCAAAAAAAATTGCAAGGAAATTGGGAACATGATCCTTTCAGATGGAGCTTTCCAAACACTTTGAGCATTTAATGCTACACCAGCTCAGCAGAGCTGGCAAAGCTAGAGCTAGCTCCAAGATTTAAGTCTATCTTGAAGCCCATCCGGATAAATGTCGTTCAGAGAGCGGAGGAGGCTAGAGGAGAAAAGTTGTTTTCCTACCGTGATAAAATTATCTATGAATACATTACCCGAATATAAAAAGGAAGTGAGAGGTGAGGTGAGAGAGAGAGAGA
>JAANSN010005284.1:0-12767 GCA_036850665.1 Dicranocentrus wangi | reverse complement strand
AGATTATTGTAATCCAAGTTTGTAATCCGAATCCCGATTTTTATTTCGCGTATTCCGTAATCCGTAATCCTAAGCCAATTTTGTTGGGATTCGGCATCCCGGATGTTAATAAATGTGATTTTGTGATCGCCTTGCTCTTGCTTCCAGTCAAAATGTTTTAATTAGAACATAAAATCTTAAAAACTATATTATTATTATGCCTCAGGGGAGGAAATTTCACTTTGCTATGCACTTTTCCTGTGAAGGAATTCTGTCTTCTTGGTTTTGAGGTATTCACAGTGAGAGAGTCAAATCAGGTCGGTCTACTACATTTTAGTCCAAACATCTACAGACAGCTTTTCGGTAAATAGCCATATTATCTCGTATTTCCACAACTCAATTTAGCATAATTTTTTGCTTAATGTTTCTTAAAACTAAACGTTATAACTAAAGAATATTTTTGCTTATTTCAAATTTCAGCACACTACTCTACTACAACACTACTTTAAATACCTTAAATAGTTTATTTTCTATATATAGACCATTTTTATCAGCCAGTCAACATTGCATTGCAACACGATAGTCAACCAGGAAAGGCCCAGGAGGACGGCTTACCCTTTTCACTTTAATTTCTGCGAAAGGAAACTTGCTCAATATGAGGTTCGCTACGGTTGGATCAATCTACAACAAGAATAAAAGATAAGGAAGGTATATACTTGTCGATGAGTTGAAGAATGTGATTTGTAAAAAAAAACAACTATTCCTTAAATAATAATAATTATACCCGATGAGTCTTAATGGTGAGGCGTTGTAGACGAGTCAGGTTGCAAAATCCAGCAAGCACAGAGTGTTCTGAAAAATCCCTTTTGCTTAAGTCTGTCACGTTTCCTATATTGTCGATTGCAAAACTCTCAAGTTCTGAAACATGCAAAAAATTACGTAACAATAATAATAAACAAATGTCACGCAATTAATTGACGCAACACTGACAACATTATGTATGCAATAACATAAAATGAACATCATTACTACCAGTCAGATTTGTGATGTTTGGTGGGTTGAAAACAATTCCAGACCGGCGTTTGACCAATCCGACAATTCCTTTGTCCCCAATCATATTTCCATAAACGCATAGATGTTTTAGGCGTGGCCAGAGTTGGCAAACCAGCCGGAATGTGGAGCGGTTCAGCTCCATTTCCAATGCAGTCAAGTTGGGCATCAACTCGCGTAACCGTCTCAAGTCCGCTTCAGTCCATTGGATTTCATAAGTAATGCTAAATTGGGTGAGGGACGGAAATGGTAATTGCTGCAACTGCTGCGGCGGCGGGTTCGTTGCTGGAATTATGGAAAATCTGACAGGGTCACCCAGCGCGCAAATGTCACCCCATAGGTTTAGCGAGCGAAGGTTTGGGAGTTCAGAAAGAAAGTGGAGATTCCTGACAGGGTAGCCACTCAATGTCAACTCCCGGAGTTGGACACCCAGGCTCCGAAATGAAAGGTTCGGGATTTGGGTGAATCTGTAAAACTCTAAATTCTTTAGAGAGCTTGCAAAAATTGACAAAACGTCGTTGATAACTTGGTCAGAATCGCTGTTGCTGAAGTCAATCCGGAATGTCTCGAGCTGGAGACTGGCTTGTCGAAGGTCTTCTGGAACTGAGGGGGGTAATGGCTCCCCTGCGGCCGCCGCGGTCACGGGGTCGACAAAGCAGCTGTCTCTATATGTCCTGTTCAACACGAACAAGGAAAGACGTCAAATAGGAACAAAGTCAATTGATATTTCATTCATGTGGATCTGTGAGTTCTTTTCTTACGCGTCCCAAAACCAAATCAATGTCTTCAGATTCAACTTATCCTTGTCTTCATTTCTAATTTCCTTTATGGCTCCTAGAATCGGCTCCATATGCGACAACCTTCTATCTGATAACAACCCTGCTCCGACCAAGAAATGCTGAAAACAAAAGACCAATATAATGAAATGAAGGAAGGTTGGACGAAGGTGCAATGCGAATTGTATTATTAAGTTCGAGAACTACTTAGCTAGCAAGTAGTCAGTAGTAGCAGCAGAGTGAATAACTGATAATGATTTCGGATTCGAACCTCCAGTTTTGGATAGAGGCTTAGTAGGGTTTTCCAGTTCGTTGGGAGCTGCTTCAGCTCGTGGTAATCAAACCGGAACTCCTTTAAATTCTTGTTTCCAACAACAGCTACCGGCAACTCAGCTTGCCCAAGTTCCTCATCTTCCTCCTCCTCCATGATACGATAACTGCATTTCACCTCCAAAAACTCCAGCTTGGGGGTGAATTTGCAGGTGAGGATGTTCAAGAATGGGATTGCCTCAGGAACTTCAAAATAATGGACAGTCAGTCGTGTCAGCCAGGGTCCATGCAGTTTCCAGAACTGATTATGAATCCGATTATCATAAAAATTCAAGTCGAGTGTAAATTTTGGGTAGCGCCGAATCCCAACTATTTCAGCACTTTGACCCCCGTCGTGGCTATTGGAGGAGGCTCCTTTAGTACGGACAAACGTTTTGAAAGTCTCTTGGTTGAGAGCTATTGCGGGTCCATTCTTCAGCCAGATGGGTAGCGATGTGTTGTACCAGTGTTTGGCGACCTGGCGGACCGTGTTCAGCTCGCGGTGGTCGACCAGCTTAAACAGATTACTTAGAATCTAATAAAAACACAAAAAAGGTCACAAAGAGAGAGAGAGAAAGAAATTAAAACAGGAAATAAGTTGAGTCATCAAATGACAACTTGATTAGGTAATACCAGCTCATTCATCATTGGATTATCATTGCAACAGATTTGGACATCGTCGTTGTTGATTGTTGAATCATCTGCTTTTCCCCCTTCTTGCTCTTTGAGGCGCCTTTTGCTCCCACTTCTTGTGTTCATCGTGGACTTTTAGCAAAACCCCCAGGCACCACCAGGGACCCCACCTGTCACCACTCCAACAACATTAGAAACGGACAGATTCAATTAAACCAGGAGGAGCAAAAACACTTTTAAATAGCTGTCTGTCATCGTGAGAATGAGAAAAGACTTCGTCCCGAGGGAATAAAATTCTTATAAAAATGAAAAAAAAATTATAAATTTTAGCTAATTAATTAGCGACTTACATATGACACGTCTGACAGACAGTGCGTGCAACAACCAAGGCACAAAAAATATTTAAACACGTTAACAACCAAACACCACCTTCATTAAAAATTAATTATTCGTGTAACAGTATTAGGTAAAGGTTATCAACCCTGCTCTCACTCACAATCAGATGTCGAAAAAAAACCGCTCCGCAACTTTCACTTTTTCGCAAAATTCTTCAAGAAGGGATTAAATTTTTTTTTGCAATTTTGGAGTTGTTGTTTGTAACTCACCTCACCACCTGGAATTTGGTTTGGAATTTGCCTGAATTTGGAACCACGTTGTCAATTTCCTTGTTTTTACCTAATTCCTTTTTTTGAGGAAGAGGATGAGGAAAGGAGAGATCGAGAATCGAACTATGTTTGCGCCAGTCACTTGGGGCAACCTGAAGCTTACAAACTTCATTGAACTGAGTATAATCATAATCAATCAACAAGTGTCCTTTCATATCAGGGAGGAGAACTACTGTAAATACATAGTATACAGATACATAGTATATCTCCCTGCTTTCATATATTATATTAACCCTTTGCAGGCTAAACACGGTGAAATCGAAGGAACATTACCAAGGACGGTTAGAAAGAAATACCAGACCCGACCATAGCAGGAAATAACCAGAATCCCAGGGGGGTCCCTCCGGTCAAAATTTTTTTTGCTCGCTTCGCTCGCAGTTGTCGGCGCTTCGCGGCACGGCCGGACTCCGCTAATCTATTATACTCTGTTACCCTTACAATCTACTTATCTACCTCCTTCTCCCTCGCCCCTTTCCTTTTCCTTCTTTCCCCTTCCTGTTCCCCATTACATTTTCACTTTCACTATTCCTCCTCTCCCGTTCAATCACACCATTCTTCTTAGAAAGCTAAGATCATTAAAATGCCATTTCAAAAATTTTAATTGTTTTCTTAATTCCATTTTAAAAAATTGTTTTGAAATATTTTCTGATTTTTTTGCACCTTCTTCAAATTCTTTTGAAAAATTTCGATTTTTTATAATTTTTTCGAAATCCGAATATTTTTGACATTTCTCTAATTTCAAATTTTTCAAAATTTTAGATGTTTTTAAATGTTTAATATATTTCGATTTTTTAAATTTCGAAATTTTTTAAAAAATTTCTCAAAAAAATTAGCATTGTCTTTGAAATATCTCGAATTCTTTTGGAATTTTTTTAAAATAAAAAAATAGCATTTTTTGTGTGAAAGATTTTGAAATTTTTCTTACTCCCAATGGTCAGAATGGGGTGTTAAATTCTATCTTCATGATACTTCATGATCGTAATTGTAGTATTAATAGAATACAGGATTAGGATTTGTGCTTTACGATTTTAAGTCACATATTTAGCCAATATTTAGTTAATATTTAGCCAATATTTATTTAATACGTAATAGTGGTAGCTAAATTGGGTCACGGAGGGGAAACTCAAAGACGTCAGGTTCGGTCTCTTGGTGGCAGAAAATATGTGCTTCGTATATTCAGAAACCCCCCGCCTCCTCCCTAATGTCACCCCACAGGTTCAGCGAGCGGAGGTTGGGAAGGTCAGCCAGCCAGAGGAGATTTGACACAGGGGCGCCAGACAATGTCAGAGACTGGAGCTGAGCCATATTCTGGAAGCTGCTGGGAAGGTGCTGGAGCAAGGAAGACCTGAAAAACTCTAATGAGTCTTCCTCGGTGAAGTCAATCCGGAATGCCACGCCAGTCAACCCAGTTGAGTTCGCCTTTTCTACTACAATTAAAAATGTATACTTTTTGCAATTAAAAAATATTAAATGAGTATATGACGGACGACGACATACATGAGCTTTTGATCTTCATTCCACCCTGATCATCATCATCATCATCAGACCACCACTCCACTCGAGCATCATTCTCTCGAGCTTGACGAGTTTCAAGCTTCTTTGCGTTGAACAAAGAGAGAGAGACAGCGAGAGAGAGAGAGAGAGTACTGGATTTCAGGGTGCCCCAGGTGACTGGCGCCAACCGAGCTCTCATACTGTTCATACTATTCTTCCACCGAAAGAGGAAAGGTAAACAAGGAAAAGGAACGAAAGAAGTAGTGCCGAGCCGATTGACATTCCAAAAAAAGTAGGTGGATTCCAGGTGAGAGGTGGAGGGAGGAGGTGAGCTGATGAGTTTCATTTCCAATCAATCAGTCCAACTTGTAAGATTTTTTTTTATTCATTTTTAAAGAATTTCGTGAAACACGTGAAAGTTGTGGTTCGACGGAGCAGAGTTGATTGATTGACTTAAAATACTACATCTGTCAGTCACCTGCTCATCTGCTTAATTACTGCCGAGGTTCCCGTGTGGCTCTTCTGTTGTTAAATCTGCCATCTGATCTGTGTCTGTAAGTCGCTAATTAATTAACTAACTAAAATTTATATATACTCCTTTGGTTTTCATCATCTCCAATCTCGTGACAGGAGGGGACAGGTATTTAAATATAGTATTGTTTTTTTCTCCAGGTTTAATTGCAGTTTTTTTTCTGTCTCTAGTGTTGCTGGACTGGCTGGTGCGGTGACAGGAGAGGAGGGGCCTTGCGTCTTGTGGATAGTTTAAGTCACCACAAGTCCACCACGATGAACACGAGAAGTGGGAGCAGAAAGCGCCTCAAAGAGGAGGCGAAAAGACGAGATTCAACAATCGACCCCGTCGTGACGGAGGCAATGACTAATGATGTGGTACACGTGCTTCATTTAATTACTTGATTATTATTATTAATCACTGTCCAATAAATAACTCAAGATTCCTCATCCTCATTTAACTTAATTTTGTTTGCCTGGACTTGTTTTTTTCTGTGATTAGATTTTAAAGCACCTGTTTGAGCTGATGGAGGTTCGAGGACTGAACACGGTCCGCCAGGTCTCCAAACACTGGTATAACGTCTCGCTGCCCGTCTGGCTCAAGAATGGACCCCCAATAGCTCTCACGAATGACAGGCAGTTCAAAAGGTTTGTCTCTAGAAAAGGACACGCCGCCGCCGCCACCACCACCACCGGCAGTCACGGGCGTCATAATAATAGTTTGGAAATTGTTGGAATTCGGCGCTACCCAAAATTTCAACTAAAAATGGATCATTATGAAATTCGAGATCACGATCTCTTTTGGGAGCTGCACGGAGACTGGCTGACACATTTGACCATCCGCTATTCTCGGATTCCCGGCGTTGTCCGATTCCTAAACATTCTTACCTGCAAATTCACGCCCAAGCTGGAGTACTTGGAGGTGAACTGCTTCCACCACTCGCTTACCAATCCGGAGGTTGAGGTTGATGAGGTTCGTGAGTTGTCCGATGGATGTTGTTGGGGCAGAAAACTGGAATTTGAAGGAGTTCCGCATTGATTTCGACGAGCCGGGACCACTTCCAATGGACTGGAAAACCCTGCTAAGCCACTATCCAAAACTGGAGGTTCAAATATTCGATAATTCTCGAACTGCTGCTAGCTCTCGAGCTTAACAATACATTTCACATTCACATTGACTCACATTGTGCCTTATTTTATTTTTTTGTTCTTTTTTGTTTTCAGCATTTAATGGTCGGAAGAGAATTATCAGCTAGAGGAAGGGCACTGTTGGGAATGGAGCCGATTCTAGCTGCCATCCGGGAAATTAGAAATGAAGACAAGGAACGGCTCAACCTGAAATCCTTGATTTGGTTTTACGACGTGTAAGAAGAATGCATAGACTTGACCTACCTCAAATATTTCGGGCCTGATTAACAAATTATTATCTCACATCTCGTCACACTTATGGTTGTGTTTTACTAAAGGGCTTACCGGGACCGTTTCTTTGACCGTACCTTCAATGAGGTGAACCCATTACCCCCCTCAGTTCCGGAAGTCCTTCGACAAGCCAAACTCTGCCAGGTCCAGGCATTCCGGATTGACTTTTACGACGGGGAATCTGACGAGCTTATCAACAACATTTTGTCCGCCTTTGGAAGCTCTCTAAAGAAATTAGAATTTCACAAACTCTCGTTACTACAGCACCATCCATTTCGGAATGTGGAGCAGCTCCAGTCTCTGACCTTGACAGGGTATCCTGTGAAGAATCTTCTCTTTCTAACCCACCTTCCAGCCCTCCGCTCGCTGAGTCTGTGGGCTGAACGGTTTGACCGTGGTTGGCGTCAGGCCGGGTACGCACGGTCCATAATTTCAGAAACTAATAATAATAATAATAATAATAATGCACCGGGCTTGCTGACATTCCCATCCCTCACTCAATTCGGCTGTAATTATACTGTGGAATGGACCGATGTGGATTTGCGTCGGCTACGCGACTTGACGCCCAATCTAACTGAATTAGAGCTGAATCTGACTAACCCCAGTTTCCGATTGATTTGCCAGCTCTGGCCACGCTTGGAACACCTAGCCGATTTCGGAGGTAAAATTGGGGACAAGGGAATCGTTGGGTTAGTCAAGAATGGACCTGAAATTGTTTACGACCAACCAAACATCACGAGTCTGACAGGTAATTAATAATGAATGAACAATGACCATGATGATATTATTATAATATAATGAATTAAAAGTTTAGATTATGAGTTTGCCGTGCTCTTCTGGCCTTTAATTAAGTTGATCCTGTGCTGATTTGAATGTTTTACTGGTGTATTATTATTATTAGAGCTGAAGAGTTTTGCGATGGACAGTCTAGGAAGCAGGGCACTAAGCAAAAGGGATTTTTCGGAGCACTCGGTGCTTGCTGGATTTGCCAACCTGGCCCGCCTGGAAAGGCTCACCATTAAGACGTACTCGGTAAGAAATGAGCACTTACCTACTTAAACTCAAAACTCCCTTTTTTCTGAAAGCATTCTGAATTTAAACTAATCACATTGAAGTCATCTGCTGGTATGCATTCCTCCCCCTTTTATAACACATCATCACGATGATGATAATGAATGATGTTTCGTAATTAATTGTTGTTGTAGATTAACCCTGCCACGAAGAAACTCATCTTGAGCAAGTTTCCGTTTGCAAAAATCAAGGAGAGGAAGAATGAATTTTGAATTGAATTGAATTGAAAAGCTTTATTAAAGTGTTTTGAGGGTTCAGTCGTTCGTTATTACATCCGAGTGAGTGAATGAGAGTGAGACTCACTGTCAGTCCTGCTGAGTTGTTTGACTATCGTAAATTGCAATGGTGATTGTGATTGTGATTGGTATGGTGGGATCTACAGTTTTTGGTAAATATTGTTGTCTTTCTTTTGTTTGTAATTGTATTCTGTTGAAGATTTTTATTATTATTATATACTCTGATTTTATTACGTTCCACAATACACCGCTCCCTGCTGGCTTGACTTACAGATTTTTTCCTCAAGCCAACTAACTCCTTACACAACATACTTCTCTCTCTGCTGCCAATCAAATTGCTCATCATGAAATCAAGTGGTCTGAAAAATAAAATCCTTGGCACTTGGAGTAGAAAAATACACAAGTTTGTTATTATTGGGTTGTTCAAATGAAATGTTATTTTATATGTATTTCACTTTTGGACGGCAAGACGAGACTCATAGGTAATCATTATTATGGACTTAACATGCATTGACTAGCTTTAAAATCATCCGGAGGAATTATTTTTTAGAAATAAAAGTTTTTGAAGGTGTAAAAAGAAATTGCTTTTTCATGTCAACTATAAATATATTACCTTATAATATGTTCTACTAAAAAGTATTGAAGTGAGTGAGAAGAGAAGTCACTTGAATTCAATTCAATGCAATTGTCGATTCATTCCAACGCCAAGTATTGAAGTTCCCAAGTTCCCATCCTTTTCCTACTACATTGAAAATTAATACCTACTTTAGAATTAAATATTAATAATAATTATATTATTTTTCAGTTGAGTATGCCAACGGGCATTTCCTCCCGTTTTAATTTTGGCGAAAGGCATCCTCCTCCTTATGAGGTGCGCCACTCCAGGATCCATCTGCAAAAAACGGAATCAATTTTTGCTTTAAAATTACACTATTATTATTATTATCTCAATCCGAACCCAAGATTTTGATTATTAATTCCAACGTGAAAAGTGCTCTGTTTCCAATTATTTTTTTGTAAAAATATACCCAAAATGTCCTTATAAAAAGTTGTAGGCCCCGCATCTCGGCAAATCCGACATACACAGAGTGTCCCGAAAACTCTGTCTGTTTAAGAAGGTGCTGGAGCAAGGAAGACCTAAAAAAATCCCTCGGTGAAAATAGGTCGGCGGCGGCGGGGGGGCCTTTAGGTCTCAACGACACGGATTATTATAATATTATTATGAATGATCAACTCAATTGCATGGCGAAATGGCGAAAAAATCATGATGCAGTATAGTTGTGAAGTTGGGGGTGCCCCAGGTGAGTGGCGCCAATCCAGCTCGAGCTCGAGCTCCTCTATTCCCCTCAAAAACAAAGCAAAAAGGTAAACAAGGAAAGGTTGTAGTTTTGTTGATTGTGGAGGAGAGTGTGGTGGAAAGTGGATTCCATAATAATTAACTTTTTAACTGCGTTTCACAAAGTTAGATGATTAGATGATGGTGGTCAGGTGACAGGTGTCAGGTCAGGTCACCACAAACTTTTTTCTACTCTCAGGTTTCAATCACACTCTGTCTATCAACAACAACAATCAAGGTTTTTAACAACAATATGTTAATAATACTGCAAGGTTAGGTCATAGGTTGTAGGTTGTACACGTCACGTGTTTCAAGTAATTTTGAATATTTTTTGTGCCTTGGCTGACCTGTCATTCATCTGCCATATCACGAAAGTCACTAATTAACTAACTTTAAAAGGGGTTATATTTTTATTTTTATTAAAAGTTGAGTTTAATCCGTGTGGGAGGGAATTTTTCCATTCCTAAAATTTTATTGGAGTGCGGTGAGAGGTCAGAGGGTCGCGGTCCCTGGCTGGGGCTTTTGCTAAAAAAAAAACAATAATATCCACGATGAATAGTCGACGTGGGAGCCGAAAGCGCCGGGATTCGTCAACAATCAACCCCGTCCTCCTGGCGATGACAATGATGAATGATGTGGTACGCCTACCTGCTTCATTTGATTAATAATTTAATAACTATATTAATTAATCATATCACATGACTCATTTTTTCGACTCAAGTTTCCTTTTAAATTGAATTTGGTTTGCTACCTTGATTTTTTTTTAAAGATTTTAAAGCACCTGTTTGGACTGCTGAGCCACCGAGAGCTGAACACGGTCCGCCAGGTCTCCAAACAATGGTATAGAGTCTCGTTGCCCGTCTGGCTCAAGAATGGACCTCCAAAAGCTTTCAGGAAGGAAAAGCTTTTCAAAAGGTTTGTCTGTCAAGGACGCGCCAAGAACACCGCCACCGGCAGTAGCCACGGGAGTCATAGTTCGGAAATAGATGGAATTAGACGCTACGCAAAATTTAAACTGGCAATGGATGAATATGAAATTCGAGATCATGATCTCTTTTTGGAACTGCACGGACCCTGGCTGACACATTTGACTCTCCGTTATAAGGAAATGCCTGGCGTTGTCCGATTCCTAGACATTTTAACCTGCAAATTCACGCCCAAGCTGGAGTACTTGGAGGTGGACTGTTCCTACCACTCGCTTATCGATGCAGAGGTTGACGAGGGTCCTGAGTTGCCGATGGATGTTGTTGGGGCTGAAAACAGGAATTTGAAGGAGTTTCGGGTTGATTACAGTCGGCGGTGGGGCCAGCTTCCGATGGACTGGAAAACCCTGCTCAGCCACTACCCAAATTTGGAGGTTCAAAAAATCCCTAATTAAATAGTCAACTGCTTGCTAGAGCTTCTCGAACTCAAAAATATAATTCGCTCACTACCTATACCTGTGCCTTTTTTTGCTTGCAGCATTTCAAGGTCGGAAATGTGTTATCAGGTGTAATGGAAGAAGGACTGTTGTTGCAAATGGAGCCAATTCTAGCAGCCATCAAGGAAATTAGAAATGAGGACAAGAGCAAGCTGAACCTGAAATCCTTGATTTGGTTTTATAACATGTAAGTAACAAATGCATATAGGCCTTCAGTACCTAAAACATTTGGAGTTTGATTAATAAAATTATTGCTTGCGAATTAACGACATTCGTTCGAGGAATGCATTTTTTAACATATTTTTTTATTCCGTCACATTTGGCGTTTGACAACAGGAGCGACGACAGGTGCGGCTTCTTTGAGGCGGAGCCGTTTCCCCCCTCTGTTCCGGAAGCCTTTCGACAAGCCCAGCTCCAGCTCCATTCATTCCAGATTGACTTCTGCGAGGAGGACTCTGACGAGCTTATCGACAACATTTTGTCAAGCTTTGCAAGCTCTCTGAAGAAGTTACGATTTCACAAACCCACGGCATTTCAACACCACCCATTCCGGAATATGGACCAGCTCCAGTCTCTGACATTGACGGGGTATCCGGTGAAGAATCTCCTCTTTCTAACCCAGCTCCCAGCCCTTCGTTCGCTGAGTTTGTGGGGTGGCCTTTGGGGAGAAACTAGATGCGCAAAGTCCATAATTTCAGCAACCCGGATTACGAATTACCCTTCTGGATTACGGATTCTGACATTCCCGTCCCTTACCAAATTTAGAGTTAGTTATAAGGTCGAATGGAGGCAAGCGGACTTGCTTCGGTTACGAGGGTTTATGCCCAGTCTAACTGAATTGGAAATGAGACTGGACAACGCCACATTCCGGCTGGTTTGCCAACTCTGGCCACGCCTGGAGCACCTTTCTGCATATAGGGGTACAAGTAGTATATTGGGCGACGCCGGGATCGTTGGATTAGTCAAGAATGGACCTGAAATTGTATACAACCAACCAAATATCACGATCCTGACTGGTATTAATAAAGGCCATGAACTAAACGTTACGTTATTAGATGGTAATAATGTTGCCGTCGTGTCATTCTTTAATTGAATTGATTTGATCCTGCCGATTTTTAAATGTTTCATCAGAGCTGAAGAGTTTTGCAATGGACATTCGGGTAGACGGGTTTCTACCGAGCAACAGCGATTTTTCCCAACACTCGGTGCTTGCTGGGTTTGCCAACCTGGCTCGCCTACAACAGCTATCCATTAAGACGTATTCGGTATCGGTAAGTAAGAAAGAAATATTTTTGTCATTCCTCCGACTCCTCCTAACCGTTCCTAATAAAATAATATAATAATAATAAAAATAATAATGATTTTTTTCATAAAAAAATGTTGTAGCTGAATCCTGCCGTGAAGGAACTCATATTGAGCAAGTTTCCTTTTGCAAAAATCCAGAAGATCGGGTAAGAGATTGGATGAGGCTCGTCCTTCCTGATTTGTTTCACTATCGTTCCACAGTTGCGCACTGGTGGTGGCTGGTGTGATCCAATTCGTATCGTAAATCTGTTGTCTTCTCGTAAAAAAGTGTAATCTGTAACAAACAGATTCTGTTAGAGATGTTTATGTAGGTAACTACTTTGAGATCATCATTGGGTTTCACAACAATAATTTACAGCGCTGTGGCGAACACGGTTTTCCAGCCACAGCCACGTCCTTACAATAATCCTATTAATATAATCAAAATATTGCTCATCATATCATCAATCAAGTGGTGTGACTGTGAAAAATAAAAACCTGTAGTAGAAAACGACAAAAATTTGTTAAAGTTGCGTAAAGTTTTACATATGTTTCTATCTGGTAATTGTCATTGTTGTCAACCAA
>JAANSN010005283.1:0-12768 GCA_036850665.1 Dicranocentrus wangi | reverse complement strand
CGAATTAATAAGGATGGATAAGTGCAAAAGCTTTTAATGTATAGCCCAAGTTTGAATTGGAGAGAGAGCGTCTGGCGGTTTCAAACATTCATACATCATTCTTATTAGCAACGTGAGCGTGTGTGTGGGAGGGAGATTGTTGGAGGTTTGTTATCCCCGCAATCTGATATTTCAATGGAGACAGAGAGAGATAGAGGAGGAACTTATTATTATGTTGTTACACCGTACCGTATACATCGTGTCCACCAGCTCAAACTCTTTTTTCCTCTTAAAGTCGAACCCCGTTTAATTAGAGTGTAACTCTGTACCTCAAGTGCCTGGGAATATATATGCGAGTGGTGGTGGTGTTCGGTTCTTTGAGAGAGAGATGAGCAACGGGAGCAAGAATTGGTGCGGTGGTAGCGGTGGTGGAGGAGGGGGAAGGTGGAAAACCACACGAATTTCTCCCATTGTATTATATTACTACCCTATTCTCATTCTCGTCCCGCGAGTCCAGAGATAGACAATCAAAAACACCGACGAGTACGAGTCGAGTGTGGTTGATTTGAGAATTCCGTCTAAAATGAACTCACGATGTGTACATATGTGACTGACCTCTGCAAAGGTCACCTCTTCATTTCCCTCGACATCATCATCATCATTCTCAGGTAGTGAGAGAGAGAGAGCGTGTGTGGGTGAGAGGGAGAGAGAGAATGAATTATGACAAGGGAAACTTTCCCAAGGGTCTTTTGCAGAAATGCAAAATATTGCTTGTTGACAGGAGCCATATATTCCGGCTAAACCCTGGAGAAATTGTAACTCTTCAAAGGGCCCAAACTAAAAAGGCAGGAGGAGGAGGAGGAGGAGGATGAGGTTCGCATATCGCATCGACTAGAAGAGTAGGAGAGTTTGTAAATAACCCAGAGCCCATTAGAAATGTATGCTGTAATAATGCTGACGGCTCTGCTGACTCTGACGAGATGAGTATATCAGCATTGCAGGTTTGGTGGATATCCAGAGATCCATTAACTTCCATGCACAAACAGAGAGAAAGAAGTGGTGGTGAGTTGTGTACACACACACAAACTTCGCAAACTTCAAACTATATGGTTTACATTTAGATTGACTAAAACAGTTTTTTTAGTTGCTTGTTTCTTCTTGATTGCTATTCACTTCACCTCCATCCATAAAAAATGACGAGTTAACCTGTTCCTCTCTCCTCCAATGTCTTTGTATTCGTCATCGAAAACGGCGGAGTCTCTCTTTCTCTCTTGAAATTTGAGTCGATGCTGATGATGGGAGGCTAAAAGGGGGAAAATGGAGACTGTTACGGGAGAAAAAAATAAATTGAAAACATTTTATCCAATTTCCTCTCTCTCTCTCTCTCGTCAGCCTCCGGTTAAATAAATATGCTCCGAAATGAAAACAACAGAGGTCGTGTTTCCTCTCACTCGCTCCCTCTCTTTCGTTTGGGGAAGGAGATCCAATTTTTTTCCACCCTTATGAAACAGACTAGTCGAGTCTTGTTTCATTTAAACTTGTTTCCATTCCTCTGTCCCTCCCTAACTAACAAGCAGGTAAGAAGATTGATGAAAAGAGTTGGAGAGTATACACACAAACTTGGATGGATATACATCTCATCCCTTCACCTCCTTTTATGCCAGGATCAAAGAAGGAAAGAAATGGGATTGTGAGTTGGAAATGGGGAAAGCTGTTAGTTTTTCTTGTTGCGGAATTCATTACGTTGTACATATTCAGTTTTGAAATTCAATCAGCTTCTCCGCCGAGAAGAGAACCCCTCCTGGGTGGTTGAAATGATGACGTCCTTGGACTGCCTGCCTATGCCTGAACACACACATATATATATATATACATCATTTCATCAACATTGCATTTTCCAATTTTCTCACTAATTCCGTTCTGAATACACATGTCATGTCTGCCTCTGTTGTGTTTGCAGTGAGTCCCTACCACATTCGCCAACCGCGGAGGAACAGCTCGCCCACGTCGGCCGTTGCCATCCAGACGCCGAAGCTACCTCAGCTCGTGCTCCAGCATCCACAGCAAAGTCAACAGCTGCAACAGGAGACGATCAGCGAGGAGGGGTCCCCCGCTCCTGACACTAATAATGGAGTCGATGTCGTCGATAGCGGCGTAGCTGCTCCAACAGGGAGCGAGACGGCTTGTGTCCCACTCATTAAGCCAAACAATAATGAAGCCCAGAGAGGCGGAGGAGGTGGAGGAGGGAACATGATCAGGCACAATGTCCCAGGCAGCTTGGCTCACCACAATTCTCAGTATTACGGCACAATCTCTCCACGTCGCGGACGGTCCGGGGTTGTCGCCCCGGCGGAAACTAGTCCAGGCGGCCTCGGCTCCCACCAGCCTCCTCATGCTTTCCTCCCATTAAAATGCGCAGCTGGAACTGTACTCGTTCCAAACATGAAGAATGGGATCGGTGGTGGTGGTGGTGGAGGAGCTTTCATCAAGAGCGAATATGTCCAGTTGCCGGGGAAGGATGGAGGGCTGATGATGGAGACGGAATCCGAGTGGAAAAATAAAGAGGACAGTTGTGGTGGTGGTGGAGGATCAGGGAAATTGTGGAAGAATTGCTCAGAGCACGAGGATGGAGCACTTCGACGGAAATTACTTCTCCAGAAGCAATACCAACAGAAGCTTCAGCTGCACCAGAACAATCACCAGCATCGGAACTCTAGCCCCCCTGGGGAGTTGTTCAAGATGAGGAATGCCCTATCGGAGGAAATTCCTTATTACATTTCGTCCCAATAAGGGATCTACCTATATATAGAAAAAAAACGAAGAATGATGTTGATCACGTTGTCTTGTTTGTATTTACATTACATTACATTACATTACATACTGTTGTACTACTCTTACTATGTGTATTTGGGTAGATATTCGTAGAGTCTTACATTAGTTAGTGGATTATTGTATTGTTAGTGAAAGCACACATTTTCAGGCTGCATTGAATACATATTATTATTGAATGTTGTGTGTAGGTAGGTAGATGCAGTAGCTCTGGTGGAAATTAATTCCTCTGACGTAACTTGGGATTCTCGTGAGAGTTGGTGGACTGGTTGAAAAATACGAGCTACATAATTTTTTTAAAAAGTGGTACATGATGGATCTTTAAAAATGTATTTGTGTTATTGATGTGGGAGTTAGTATGTTGAAATTATTGACGCAGGATTGAGCCCTGCAATAACTACACCAAATTTCTATTATGGTTGTACATAACTTTACATTTTTGTTGTGTGTAGGTAGGTAGATGCAGTAGCTCTGTTGGAAATTAATTCCTCTCTGACGTAACTTGGAATTCTCGTGAGAGTTGGTGGACTGGTTGAAAAATACGAGCTACATAATTTTTTAAAAAAGTGGTACACATGATGGATCTTTAAAAATGTATTTGTGTTATTGATGTGGAAGTGGGAGTGTGTTAAAATTATTGACGCAGGATTGAGCCCTGCAATTACTACACCAAATTTCTATTATGCTTGTACATAACTTTACATTTAAAACAATCAATTTTTGGCTGCGTTTGAAAATTGTTAGATTAGATTAGATTAGACGGCTCTGGACGAAATTATTATATAATGTGCATACAGGTCGAAATAGCTCGGGTTTGTTGGTCGATTAACGATGTATAAATAACGGGGTCAGGTTTGAATGCAGTGATTATGCATAAGCGCGGTGGTGGAGACTAGACTGTGGAGTGGAGATATTTAAAACAATCAATTTTTGGCTGCGTTTGAAAATTGTTAGATTAGATTAGATTAGACGGCTCTGGACGAAATTATTATATACCTTGCGTGTTTAAAGGGACAGGTCGAAATAGCTCGGTTTTGTTGGTCGGTTAACGATGTATAAATAACGGGGTCAGGTTTGAATACAGTGATTACGCATAAGCGCGGTGGTGGAGACTAGACTGTGGAGTGGAGATAGTTGGAAAATGTGATGAGAAAGTAAAGGTGCTAGCTACAAATGTGATGTCGCAAACGAGATTATGCATAAGCGCGGTGGTGGAGACTAGACTGTGGAGTGGAGATAGTTGGAAAATGTGATGAGAAAGTAAAGGTGCTAGCTACAAATGTGATGTCGCAAACGAGATGGACGGCGTATGTCATGCATTGTGTATTAAATATTATGTATTACAGTTCTATTAGAACAGAGAATTATTCTTGTTCAGAGTTGTGTACTATAAACTAGAGAGCTAGAGTAAGCGTGACTTGAGCGAGTAACTCGAAAATGGTATTTAATCCCACTTCACGATCACACATCTATCCCCCATTTCTATCTGCTTTACTATATTCGCTATAAAAACCGAAATTAGGACTTGAGCAGCTAGGAAAATTCGAGAGTGAAAAAAATCCTTGTAACGATATACGTATGTACTATTTTGTGAATGATGATTACCTTGCATGAGGTTTTTCCAAAAAAAAAACAATATCCGCTTTGATATCCAATTTCTCGGTATAGAATTGTAAAATGATATACCTGTGTGTCATCATCACATTACCACGCTATACGAATTCAGCATCGAATTTTTACTTTTATCTTCCAATCCGAATTGTATGTAGTATGCGATTTTATCAGCATTTACTTGTCGCTTTGATGAACAAATTTAAAGTGATTGTGATATGATGAGTATCGAAAACGTAAGATTAGCGCATAGCGTGTCCGCTAGCACCCTAATTAGTCATTAGATTTTAGATTACATTTTTTATTTGTGAAATCCTGTGCTCACATGTTGCTCGAAGAACTATATATGACAAATTTATTTTGCATGAGTGATATGAATATTTCAAGATATGACATTAATATGAGAACTGTTACTCCATAACTTATTTAAATGACAGCGTGGGTTACTACTAGTCTTCCAAGCCTATAAATTATTCTCTGAATTTCTTGTAATTTTTAACAAGTTCTGTTGTAGTCAGTACGATTTTAGTGTGGTAAACTTTCTTTGTCTTCTTGTGTTCTGTCTTCTCATATATCTCTCATGAACTTTTCCTTTTGTCAGTGTCACGGTCACGATTGCCAGAATACATAAAAGAGTGTGTAGATTCTAGAAAATTCGAGTCAATTGGATTTGAGCGACAGTGACAGTTGTCTCTCACGGTAATTGTGTTACGTGCATGTATGTATATGACGAATGGCAGGATTTTGTATTACGTGTAGGTTATATATATATAACAAAATGAATGATGAAACGAATGTGGCCTAGTGTATGATATTATGATACATAATAGATGTGGAAATGTCTGGAATGGAAGGTGATGTGCATGCACTCCATACATGCATTTTAATTATCCCTGTGTTCCATGTTCCATGTTATGTAACAAAGCCCCGAGCAAACGTTGCTAATTTTATTGGACTGAGCGAGTGAGTCTCCCCCATTCAATCTTTCTAACAACGTGACTGATTCCGCGCTTGAATGTGTAATATGTACTGCCCTGCTATACCCAATTACTACGTAAATTATTGTATAGAATAGATCATAAAAGAGTATAGAAGAAGAGAAAGTGGTGAAATGAAAATCTGTAATAATCTCTCTCGCTGACGAACTTTTGTCCCCTCACATGCCCAGCCTGTTATTCAGTTTGTAATAAAATATGCAAACATGTTTGTACTAGTTTTTCTCGTTCAAGGTGGGTGGTGGTGGTGGTGGGTACACAAAATTACAAGGTTTTGTCTCGTTTTCTCCCTTTTGTTCACTAGTCCCTCTTGCAATTTTCCCTCATTTCCTCTATTCTCGTTACACACATATGTCGTAGTGGTTGTGTGATTGTGACATAATGACGTTTGGCGCAAAATGTGAGGATAGTTCCAACTTTGTATTTTCTACCTTATCGTCAGATAGCAACGTATGTATGATGTTGCATTATTAGTAGACAATCCCAGCGCCAAACTAAATATTTTGAAGGATATGTCTGTTAACTTATGAATGTAGATAAAATTCGTCAATAACTGTTTGTAATTACAAAGTATTACTACTGAACTAATGGTACATACAGGAAGGAATGTATGACGAGTCTCCCAGTGGGACATTTTCTCAATAATCATCAAATATATGTAAATCCCACTCGTGCAGACATGATTTTCATTTACTATTCATAACAACACAACAGAATAGCACAGCGCCGATCCGTGCAAACAAAAACTTTGTCCTTGCTTTTGATATGCGGATTCTACTCTATTTGTACGTGGAAGGTGAAACGAATTTTAGAAGCAAGGTGGCACCCTATTGTTTCCGATTTTGAGCAAATCTGTAACTTTGTCTAATTTAAACTATTTAAACTTACAACCCGAAGATTACCTAGATTCGTAAAACCGATCCTGTGTGCTCTACCTAAGTATCATATTTGATGACGTGTAACAAAATATTATTTTGAAAACGTTGAAATCATACCAAAATTCCCTTATACACTGTATAGGATAAAAGTTCATCTGTCTCGATGTCCTCCTTCCATTTGTCAACCCTATTTAAAAGACAACACAATTATTGCTGCATTAATACACATAAACTATCAAAAAACAAAACAAATTGGTTCATGCATTTAACGCTTTTATGATTATGGGCATGATGGCGATGGCGATGCGATTGTGAAATGTGTTCCACATTAATAGCTGCCTTGCGACTTCCTCCTTCCTACCCATCATCCTCCAGCCTGGAACAGGAATGACATGCTGAAACTACTCCGATTTCCTCCATAAATGACTCCATATTTAGCATATCAGCCCCAATATTATAAACATGGCCCATTGTGTAATATTCGGGGCTGCACGAGATGCGTCATTCGCTTCAATAAAATGCAAATAATAATGCTTCCCCTCTCCTCTCGTGAGTCTCGTCCTGGACGCCTCCCTATAACGTGTATTACACATTACACACTTTTCCCTCTGATGAGCAAATCGGAACTGGATAGAAAAAAAAGTTCAGTTCACTAACCACTACGCTTTGAATTTATCGACTACGTTTTGAGCGTAGCGACACCAGTCACGAATAATATAGGCATTGCATCAACGGCACAATTTAGCTCGTTCGTGGACAACACGGATGTTGTAACACCCTGTTTCGGTTCGTTCGTCGCTCCTTCCTCCTCGTCCTCCTCCTCCTCCACGACGACATTACCGTTTATCGTTGCAAAATCTCTTATTTTATCATTCATCTATAACTACTTTCCCCATTGGTGCAACAACCCACAGAGTATAAACCATGCCGCACCACGAGCTAGTTATCCTCTATTTCGACCCAATCTACATGCCATCACATTGTAACTTTATCCTGGAGCCAAAACCAAACCTTCGTTGATGCCGAAAGTCTAAAAAAAAAGCTTGTGGATATACTCTCCCATCATCATCATCATCATCTCCTCGGCTTACTACTACCCGAAGCTTTTAATCTTTGCCATCGAAAAGGATCCAACCAATGTCCACAAAAATTTGCATAAAGTTGGCACAATAACGATACAGCCTTTTTTATCATCCTTTGCATTTCCTCCACCCACCCAACCCAACGAACCAACTGACTATTTGTAATATAGGAGTTTTGGATTTCTTTCCCAAATGGGAGTAGTAAGTAGGTCCGTTTTTATTCCCTACTCAAAAAAAAAAACACTTGAGCTTCCAAACTGGTGGTGGTGATGTGTTTCACTATCAAACCAAACTCCCCCCTCTCCCCCACCCCACCGCCATCAAACACCAACGACGGAGCCGATGATTGTCTTCGACCAAGATGAAGGCAAACAGGCGGAATAATAGCAAAACCAAAAATAGGCTCTCTCTCTCTCGACGACAACGAGCCTCCCACTTTATCTGCATCCCATATCATCATTCCCATCCCAATTCCTGTAGTCTTTTAGGGGCTCAT
The DNA here is from genome assembly GCA_036850665.1 of Dicranocentrus wangi. Lineage (NCBI taxonomy): Eukaryota > Metazoa > Arthropoda > Collembola > Entomobryomorpha > Entomobryidae > Dicranocentrus > Dicranocentrus wangi. Next base: position 4,898 of record JAANSN010005283.1, on the reverse strand, counting down.
TTTGCCTCAGCATCAGAGCATCAGCATGCCCAGCTAGACATATTTTTTTTGTTGGATCCCAGATGTAAATCTAAATCGGGCTGTGAGTGGTTTCAGAATGATTGTGTAAACACCTAGCGCGCGTGCATATATATGTGAATATAAAAATCCAACTACTCGATCCCCTTCCCAATGAATCTTAAAAGGATATAGAGCGCGAGAGTGAGCAATACAAAGACAATAACGGCGGGGAAAAGGGATGAATTTGAGGGGAAAAAGTGCAATTTTCCCTGATGACATTGTCAGAGTTGAGGCTTAGGCTGGATCACCCTAGACCAGTTTATTGCTTGCCTCACTTGCCAAAAAAAATCCATGGGAAAAAGCTGGTAAATGTGACGTGATCGGAGATTCTCTTCTTCTTCTTCTTCTTCTGGCGCTGTAAATGGACGTCGTGGTTTTTCTCGTGGTGAGAAGGGGAAAACAGAGAACAAAGGATCTTTTTTCTCCGAACGGATGGATTGTCCGGAAGGAAAGTGGAGGAAGCAAAAAAGATGTGTAGAAACAACAGTTGATTTTCCCGGTACTCATCAGGATGAACCAAAAAAGTTTTTTACAGACAAGGCTTAAAAATATCCAACTTTTGGGCATCTCACCAAGAAAAAAAGGGGGAAAAAATCTTCAACATATGTCTAATTTGAAACTAGTGTGATAAATACTGACCTCTTGCTGAAAAAGGAAAAAAGGGAGGGATATATATAAACATATGTACACAAACACTCTCTCTCGTGAAGGCACATCCAAAACCATGTAATCCTTCTTGCATGAAAGTTTTGGAGTGCACAACGAATGAATGGCTAATAGTCACAAATAAAATCCCGTTTTTTCTTGCTCTCCTCTCCTCTCCTCTTCTCTCTTGAACTGACTACAAGCAGTCTGGAGTTGACATTGATTTCCCCCTTTTTACAGCTTTCTCTCTCGTTTTTTCCTTCCGAGAGACGAAAAAAAATATTACCTTTTTTCTTCTCTCTTCTCTTCCCTTCTTTTTTCCTTCTTGTTTCCCTCCAAGAGAGAAAGGAGGGACTCAGCAATCTCTGAATAATTAAACAAGGAGTTGATGAGGTATGTATGTAGCGGAATACCTTGGTAGGAAAAAGGGATAATTGGGGACGAAAAAAAAGAAAGTTGGCTGGCTCCTCTCCTCTCTCTCTCTCCATCCATTCATTCATCCATCCGACTTTTCAAGTGTTTTAAGACCGGCTTCCCTCTAATCTCTGCTAAACATGTGTAAAACATGAGCCGTTTAAGGTGAACGAGCATCCAGTCTACCTAGACTAATCCTAAACTTCCTCCCGTCTCGAATTTTCCCCCCCTTCTTCTGCGCCTTTTCTGGTCTAAATTTGTGATCATGAAAGGAACACACTCGTCATGCCTATTCGACTCACTTTCTTCTTCTTCTTTCTCCCTCCTTTTATTTTTAGTCAATTCCATATCATCATCATTTCCGAGAGGAAAATACGGTCATTATGACCACCTCTGAGGAGAGAGAGAGAGAGAGTATATATAATTTTTTGTTTTCTACTCTGTTAAGAGATTTTTTCCTCCGATATTGATTTTACTCTAGACACCCTGGCACCAGAACATGCAGCATCTCTCTCTCTCTCTCTTTTACTATTTCAGCTGGTGAGAACCAAACCTGAGCGATAACTCACTCACACGAGGCGAGGGGTAAGAAAAAAACCGGTAAAAAAATATATATTCCGTTTAGCAGGAAGTGTAATATGGACATCAGCAGCCTTTAGTCAAAAGTTGTATGTTTTTGTCTCATTCATTTTGCTCTCCTCTTCCTCTCCTCATCTCTCTCTGGCAAGAAAAGAAACAGGGAGAGGGAAAAAAAGGATAGACTCCCAGCCAGCTTTTTTTTCTAAGGGATGGAGGACGACAGGATAAAGAGAAAGCAAAGCCATTTGCAGTCCTGCCAAACAAAGAAAAAGTAATGGAGTAAGAAAGATCATAACGCTTTTTTCCCTCTCTTTTTCACCACCACTGTCGTCCCCACCACACCACCACCACCGTATCGTACCGCACCGCACCGTCAACATCAAGATCACCTCGAACAAAAAAAAGAAGAAAAAAGAAGAAAACGTGGAGTGGAGCGGGTCTGTCTCCCTCCCTGTCGGAGGTATATATATAGTGCGCGGAGACAATTGGCATACAAGGTGGAGTGGTTGGAGTACAACGGGGCATCGCATGTGGCACGAGGGTTAGATTAGGGGTATATACACGGAGGACCCCACACACACTCGTCTGCACAAAGTGGGTGCACTCATCTTCTCTCAAGAAGAAAGCAACAAAGGATGAAAAAAAAGGAACAGCAGCATGCTTACTTCCACTTTTCTCCGTTTCTTTCTTCCTCCCTTCTTTTTCTCCTCCTCCTCCTTCGTCCTCCTTCTTATTACCGATACTAATACCACTTTAGCTTCTGGAAGCAAAAGTTGCATGCATAAAAAGCTGGCGAATATTATTACTAGATTGAGCTCGACAAACACATAAATATTTTTCTGGATAATATTTTTTCCACTCTGGTGCGCGGAGGATAGTCGTCTGTAACGGTGGCGGGTACGGGAGATTTTTTCTGGGAGACATTACACATTACATTACGCTAAATCCGAAAAAAAGAGACGACTACTTTGTGTGTGAGTTATGTAAGTTATTATAGACTTTTACTTTGTTCACTCACACATTCAGATTGTTTTTCAGGCAAAGGAAGAGTCGCGAGTGGGGTAGAAAAAACTAAAGCGGAGGAATTTAGGGGATAAATATGTTGCCTTTGTGTTTTTTTGACTGGAGTGAAATTCCAGGCTGACTTACTTCCCTCTCGTCGTCGTCGTCTCCTTATTCTTATTCTTGTTACGATATGGATAGGGAGGGAGGAGGATAGGACCTTCGTGTTTCTTGCATTATGAAGATTTGTCTGTAGATTTTTGCTCCGCACACACAGATAGATAGACTATATAATAATAATAAGTACACATTCATTTATTCCTATTCTTGGGTCCTCGTGACTGAGTCTCTGAGAGTTATTGCGATAGTGTGTACACTTATTTTTTTTCTTCTGTCGTTGTTCGTACTTGAGTGAGAGGGAAAGGCTTCATCGTTTGCCAAAAAGAAAGCACTCAACATTCCTTTCCCTCACACAACTCGAGGTTTCGCGTGCAACTGTTCAACTCTCTGTTCGTCGGGGAACCGCACCACCAATCGAGGAAGAAGAAGAAAAAAAAATAGAAATAAGAAGAAATCCGACATAACACCACAATCAAAAGTCATGAACATATGCAGTCACTTTAGGAGGATAAGAGGGCGAGGACAAAAAAGGAGTTAAAAAAAAGTTAAGGGTGAGAACGAAAAGAACAAGTCGTCGTGAACAAAAAATACAAATTCTCGTCGAGAAAGGGCCTACATACATGAAGATAAATTGATAAATACCAGAGAGAAGCATAGTCAAGTACGCCATATCATAAAATTGCGGACAATATTGGACCACTTATTACTATTACAGAAGAAGGAAAGAAAAGAGAAAACATAACACATTTATAACCAAAGTCGTTTGCATCGTCATCAAATAAAAAAAGAAGAAGAAGAAAAAAAAAAGCATGAAATGGGTGCATTCCAACTCGAATAAAAATAAAAATCATAATAGGGCCTACATACATGAAGATAAATTGATAAATACCAGAGAGAAGTATAGTCAAGTACGCCATATCATAAAATTGCGGACAATATTGGACCACTTATTACTATTACAGAAGAAGAAAAGAAAAGAGAAAACATAACACATTTATAACCAAAGTCGTTTGCATCGTCATCAAATAAAAAAAGAGGAAGAAGAAAAAAAAGCATGAAATGGGTGCATTCCAACTCGAATAAAAATAAAAATCATAACAATAATATTGGAACAGTTCTTGTTGAGAAAAGTGCATAAGACTCTCGTTACTTAAAAAACAGAGCAACAAGAACAAGAAAAAAAGTGCTGTTGTTTTTAGATTTCCTCTTCTTTTCTATTTTTTGTTGGCTGTGACATTTTGTTTTTTGTCCATTAAAACTTGTGACAAGGGAAAAATAAGTGTGTGACCGAGGGAAGACAAAAAAATCAGAGTGGTACGGGGTGCTCTCTCTCTCTCTCCCTCTATCTTCCTCTCTTTGACATGGTGAAAAATTACACAATTAAAATTCTTGGTTCAGAGCCCGTCGACGAGAATGTTATGCCCATTCTGATCATCGCCGGGATGGTGTTTCTCCTCTGTTTCATAAGTAAGTTTTGAATGTTTTATCGGATTTTTGTAAAGAAATATATAATTTTACAGTTTTATTTTTTAATTCGTAATTTGAATAATTTCCTTAAAAATAGAAATCATATTACGTGGTTCATTTTTCAATTTTGCGCAACTTTTGTATTCCACGCATTTCTCTTAATTTGTCATAAATGGAGCATGACAGGGCCAAATAAAATCCACAGAGAGTGCAGCAAAAAGCAAAATAATAATAACTTGCTGGGCACTTGACAAGATTTCATTTACTTCTGTTTATGCAGTCAAGCAGCCGAGCCGTTGGACCATATGACGAAGATGGTTCACAATATGGAAACTAATAATAAACTCTTCTTTTTGCATCCATGCAATTTTCTTAAGACTTTTATACCATCCTTAATAGAGGGGAGTAATAGTGAAACCGCGATAACGGGTTATTCCCCTCTTTTTATAACGATAATTCACTGTAGTATCTATTTAAGAAAAAAAAGTGTTGGAAAATGTGAAAAGTTTTGAGCGGAGCGATATGAGCCTCACTCACATGAGGAACGAGGAAAGGACGAAACAAAGTTTAAACAGCAAACAACTTGCTTGATGCTATGCATACATATATAT
>JAANSN010005282.1:0-12769 GCA_036850665.1 Dicranocentrus wangi | reverse complement strand
GAATATATATTCTCAATTTTGTGACAGCCCTCAAGGGGAAAGATGAAACGAGAATGGTGACAATGATACGCGTAATCCGGCAGCAGGAAAGGGGTTGTCGGTTTCTCGCCATTTCGCTGCTCCAAGGTTGAAGACTTCCATCATCACCGGGACACCAACTTGTCGCGAACGTTGCTACCGACCGAGCAACCTTCTTCATTCAGTAGAATGACGAATTATAGATAAATGTAATCAAAAACTCGAGATTTTTGTACTTGTCTCACTTGGTCCACAAATCAACAACTGTTTTAGCTACTTCTTTTTTTTACGCTGTCATTTGTCACCACCACATTTAGCCAAATGAAGTCATATATAGTGAACTCATCCTTGAGCCTCACCATTGTCTCATTGTTTGGTGGAAACATGTGTTGCCCAAATACTCAAACTGGTAGTGCCCCCAAGATTTTTATTTAGAAAAATCTTTTGTAAGAATAAAATAAAGACTTGTCCAACAACGAACGTCAGTACATCTTCGTTTTTTTACCGGCCGCTTGCTTGTCGGCCTAGAATTTACTACAAAATCTTTTTTCCCCTCTGTCTTTTCGTCAACGAAAGAAACCCCCAGTTGGTGTGACAGGGAAAATGTGTGCATTATGAAGAAAAAAAGCTTGTCTTGTAAAATATGTGCGTGGAAGCCACGACAACTTGTAAATCCAGAGAAAAAACCGAAAACAAGGGATATATCACCATGTTTCACTGTTTTCCCATATGAACATAATAGAATTATTTTTTTTCGATTCGCGTTGTCATCTCTATCCCGTATGGTTTTTAGTAAAGGAGCGCGACTTGGTATTCCCATGTATTCCTTCCTTTCACAATGTAATTACTATATTGTAAGTAACTAGATGTATTATGGAGACAGAAAAATTGAGTTTTTTCTAACGTTTTTTTGTGTCTTTTTGTGCGTTATTTCTTGTCTGGGACTATAGTTTTTGCAGGGAGAAAAGGAAAAAGGAAACTCATGCATTTTCCGGATGGCTTAATAAAATCTTACGATTCTGTTTACTGAAGCACAATATTTTTCTCTAATTTTTGCGTACTCCCAACAATTTTTTTATACGACCACAATATTGATTCATAGCTCATTCATGGCAGCCGCAAGATTTTCAATCAGCAGTTATCGACTAGCCCGAAAGGAATGTCAGGGAATGTCAGCAGCTCTAGCCCCACTACTACTACTGCAACTGTCTCCATAAAATCCTCCTCTTTTTTTGTGGCTCATCTTCAACATCTTCTTCAACTTCTCCCTGCCTCCTCTCCTCTGGAGTCACTGGTTTCTGGGGAAAAACTCTTTTGACCCTAATTTGACGACAAAGCTACAGAGAATGTATGCCTATCTATCTTTGCCGTGATAACAAAAGGGAAAAAGACTGTGAATAAAGGGGGAAAATAACTTGCGCTGCATATGGATTTCTGATTTTTTTTCTTCTTCTCGTCGTGAAGAATAGGGAAGTGAATGGAGACGGAGAGGACAACCAACCAAATGGTATGTATTATTATGCAATGTCTCTATCCGCGACCGCTCTTGACTCTTCCCCATAAACTCGCATGCATAATATGTTCTTCTTGTGGTGGATAGCGGAGGGAGAAGGGCAAAACGATGAATGCAAAATATATGGACGATGATGAACACAAATATATGACATTGTATACATTATTAAAAACAAGCCAGCCGTAATTCATAATTTATGCTTCAAAAAAACTTCCTAGTTTAACTATGTTGTGTTGTGAGTTTGGGAGAATGTTAACCAACTTTTGGATCCCCTTCCGCTCTCTCTCTCTCTCTTCCTCGTTTTGTGAAATAGAGGAGAATGTAGGGGGAAAACGTTCACAGGATGGATTTGCGCATAAGCAATTTTTTTGTGTGTCTGTGAAGGGATGAGATAAAGATTAAAAAACTTGGAATAGGTTTGCGCTCGGCGACACTAGTGGTGGTGCAGGTAAGATGGATGGAGACATTTGCAGAATAAGATGTATTTTTTTACAAATTAAAATACATTCTGGAGTGCTTCGTTTTGGATTGGGAGATTTGGATCAAAGTCAAAAAGCTGGGCTCTATAATTAATTGCAAATTTGAGCATTTTTATTGATAGGTAATATTTTTTTATCTATTGATCTTAAAACGTTATATTAGGTGAGATGCTAAAAGTATATATGACAGCTGGAGCCACTGCGAGTCTCTGGTGCCAGCAAAAGGTGCATGTGCAGTTGAAGAAAAAATGAATCATTCAACGAGGTTTTCACGATGATTTCCCAATGAAATTGCAACCATTTTGGATGTGATCAAAATGAGAGAGAGGCAAAGGATGAATGGAGAGATAGATTGTCAATAATCATTATTATCAAGACGACTCCTTACTCAACAGAGGATAATTGAGTGTGTGAACGACGGAAATGTTCAAGGTTAAAAAAATTGTTTTTAACGCGATGAGCCTAGCGCTGGGCTTAACTGCGAAAAAATCTAGATCAATGAAGAAACCAGTGGCTGCTGACACCCACATCTTTTTAATGACTGCAGGAAAAAATATGGGCTTGGCAGGTGTGACAAACGTAATCTTTTCCTACAATTTTATGTAAATTGACAAGCCTAGCTACCGTATGATTGAGTTTTGACGTTAGTTTTTTTTATTACGAACGAATATATACGAATATTACGATGGATCCTAGCTTGGGGATTTTGTGGGAACGGCGTGCCATTCTAAATGATTGGCCAACGTTTCCCACCATTTGGTCGACTCCTTTCTGCAATTTTCTGAATCAATCAACGTGTCTTCCTGATTAAGAGAGGGGAAAAACATTGAGTCATTAACTAAACCTTTGTCGAGAGAGAGAGAGAGAGAGAGAGAGATGACGAGATATAGTTTTCTGGGATGGTTAAAACGTTTTTCAATGAGTTTTTATGAAAGTCATGGGCTGTCTCTTTCCGTGTGAAATGATTATCTAGTAATTGTTTATCAAGTTGGAAGTTTATACAGCGCAGAAGAGTTGGACTACCGCATACTCATCCACTCAACTATAACAATTGCCTTTTGGTCAACAAGAAGACTACTAGTTGGTGCATATAGTAAGACCATATGACATGATTATTTCTCATGACCGTCCCATCTCGAAAGCCTTTCCTTGATTTGGGCTTCAGGCGTCATCATTAAAGCAAGTAGTTTTTTATTTATTTTTTCATCTAAATCATTGAATAATCTTAGCAAAAAAGCTAATGTGATGTGCGGCTATCCTCAACTTTGCAAAATAAACACACGGTCCCGCTGGATTTGCAAGGAAATGTTTAATATATTATTATCAAGTATTATACCCCATAATGAAATGATCTACCCTCACAAAATCCATCCAACATAATGAGAATTACGTTTTCCCCTTTGCATGTTTTTTTTTGCTATTACAGTCCCAATCCTCTCGTAAATGGTTTCGTGCTCGGTCCGCCGATTTAGTGCAAAAAAAAGAAACCTAATTGAGAATTAGCATTGATTTATAAAGGTAGTTTAGGAAAGCTAACTGTGATGCCAGACGGTCCTCACCTCATCATCATCATCATCCGAACAGTTCCCTATTCAGCAGCACTGCCAATCTTCATCATCATCAACCCGTACGAACGCTACATATATTGCTGATGATGCCTTTATCAAAATCAATCCCCATGTATTATTGGGTTCATCAAAACAGCGCCCACCGAAAAGGCAAACAATGGCCATGGAATACAGTAAGTAAGTAAGTGCACTGCACCACCATACCACCTCCATCACCACTCACTCAATTAGAAGCTCATCTTGACACGTGAGAAAACTGCAGAGAGTTCTTCGCGAGAGAGAATGAATGTGCGACTGCGAACAAGAGCATCGAATGGGAATCCTGCAGAAAGTGGAATGGGATGGTTTTGCAATCTCTGGGGCAAGGGAAGACACCCAGTTGTTGGTCCTTGAACAGAGCGTACCGACCGACCGAGCATCGTGGTCGTGATCCTCTCCTCCTCGCTCGCTCCTCCACAAAATCTCATCCTACCTACTTACTTCTTTTTTCCTCTTCCTCTCTTCTCCTTCTTGAAATGCTAACAAGACAAGAGAAGCAGTGGATATATGTTTTATTGATATTGATAGCTGACTAGCTTGCAGCACGAATCATCATGTGCTTTCCTCATGAAAATGTGTGTGAAACAATACGACAGCAGAGCCGTCCTCTTATATGTCCCATGAGCTGATTGTCAAAAGAAAAAGAATTTTAGAACGAGAGTCACAAAAATCTCTCAAATTCTCGAAATCCCTCTCTCTCTCTCTCTCTCTCCAAAGAGACTCGGGAGGGGGGAGCAACTAATAAACCGTATAGTAAATGATGATATGTTTTAATTAGGGAGTAAATGAGCAAGGCGTTTTACAGCGTGATTATAAAGATCATTTATGACACTGTGCACTTTCATCTCCACGCTGAAACCTGTTTCCTCCACATTATTTCACTCTAAACGATTTTTCTACAGAGGAGGAGGACCAGGCAGCAGCAGGGTTTGATGCAAAGTGAGCCCCAAATATTTTATTATTACAATTCTGCCCAACACTCTCTATTTAGGATTGTATCCGCACTACGAACCTCTCTCAGTTTTTCTTCTTCGTCTTCGTCTTTTTATCTAATTCATCAAGCTTTAAAGAAAACAATGGTAATGCATGAGCACCATTATTACGGCTGGGAATACTACTGTACTTTTTATGTTAATGCATAATTTTCTCAGTAGACACGTCTTTTTAGGCAGGGAGCAGGCAGAGGAGGAAAAGAGCGTATGGATGGATTGGATGGATGTTATGATGATGATACAAAAAGCTTTAGCTAGCGTAAGGTGCAGGTGGCCCTACAAAAAGCTGTTTCTTTAACGAGAAAATCTGTCCAAATTGAGAAACGACGGAGAATATAATGATGTTGATGAGGGCGATGACGTGTTTAATGTAATGTACACTACTAATATTCAGCGCGTGCTACTAATCCCCCATTCATTTTACTTTAAATATATTATGCTCTCCTCTGTTTGCCTCTACACTTTAAACGTACTTTTTTCAATTTTCTTCTACTACAATCCCTCCTTTCTACTCAATTTTTTTTGGCAAATTAAGCAATCATGTATTCCAAAAAAAAATATCTAGTTGTACATGAAACGTTTTTTCACGGTTTGACTGTTAAATTTGCAGAAAAAACTGTTGAGCCTCTTTTGTTTTCTTGTACTAATTTAAAATCTAAATTTCAAAAGATATAATTGAAATTGTGGGTAAAATGTCGTAAGCATGGTGGGGGAGTGTTGTGCTCATATTATTTTTTATAATTAAAACTGTGGTCTTATTTTAACTGTGGATATTATTATTAGGCTTTCATTTGAACCTACACGTTCATATTGCTCGCCTACAAGAAGTACTCTATTTTTTTCTAGACTAAAAGGAAACAGTTCATGTCGTAACAGTTCAAAATTTTCAGTTGAAAATAATATCTTTGAGATGCGATTCTTATCATCAAAAAAATAGGTATTATATATAGCTTTGGTATAATAGGAACGGAGATTTTTTTTATGAGGACACCTTCCACCCAGATTTTGATCTGAGGTGGTGGGGCTAAATAAACAAAATGGAAAACTAAACGGTCAGTTAATTAAAACACGTACCGCACACCTCGTACACACATTTAGACGTTCACGGTCAGTGAACTAGCATATCACGTAGTAGAAAAAAAAGTTGGCACTATAACAACCACTTTTGGGAAGTAATAATATAATACAAGCGAAGCATATATTGCAAGTTTGAGTGTTTTTGAAGAAAAAAAAAAGCATGAAAAATAACAAACTAGGTTTTTTTTGAGCAAGGTTGGCTACTCCAAGCGGTTGTTTTACTACTAAAAATGGCAAAAATTGTTGAGGGCTCTCTTCTTACCAGTAATTCTTCTTTGCACCTTCTTTCTTCCTCCAGTGACATTCGCTTCTCATGCTTCTTGAAATATTTCCTCTTGGCAGCTTGCAAGTTGAACCAGGTGTATGAGAAAGACTTCACAAATGGTAACAGTGCTTCGATAAATGGATGAAATTCATCCTGAAAAATGAAGAGAAAAAAAATAACAGGCATTATTGCTTGCAGTTCTCGGTTCACCAGGAAAAGCAAATAATAATTGAGAATGACTAGCTAGAATACATATTGCTACATAAATTTTGAACAGTCTGTCAATTATTTTTTGGGAACATGGACAATGTGTTTTCATATTTTGGTAATAACGCAAGTACGGTATGTGTCATAGCTGTCACTATAAAATTCCCTTAACAATGGGCATATAACAACATTTGAAGGTCAATAATAATGCTGGATGATTTTTTTTTTTTGTGAGCAGGTTGAACATCTTGAAAATTTTGAAGTGATCCAGAAAGACGAAGAAGGAACAATTTACCACGAAATCATGACTCCCTTCACGGAGAGATCGACGTTGCTCAAGATCCTGAATTTGGCGAATAAGATCCCGATACTCCCTGTCTTCGTCGAAAGTTGCAGGTGGCATCTACACCCGATTAAAAATGTTGAATTTATAGAACTTATATTATTCTCAGTTTGGAGCAAGTTTGAAGTTGTTGAGAGGAATATTACGTATATCTGGCAAACCTGTGGAATGGTGAGGCGAACTACATTTTTTAAATAGTCAATTGATCTGGGGTGTTGCTGTTTTGTCGTCGTGGGGGACTTTGGAAGAATTGGGTGAAACCTGGGAACGGATTTTGCTTCCAACTTGGAACTTGAACTTCTGAGTTCCGGTCTTCGAAAAAGTAGTGGAGGAACATATGAGGGATGTGCACCTTTTATCGGAAGGTTAGGCTCATATGTAGAGGTCATTTTACGGTCAAATTTAAATGGAAAATTTTGCTCAGTATTATTATTGAGCCCCAGTTTGGGTTCAAATGGGGCTGGGGTTTCACATATCCTTTCTATTGTTTCCCTCAAGTCTAAATCTACTGAGCGCTCAAAATCGGAATCGTCAAGCCTTGCTCCAAATGAATCTTCAAATTTTGAATCCGGTTTAAACTCAAAGAGCCCATCAATTTTGGGCTGAATCTTCATTGAAATTTTATTTATAGTTATTAATTTAAGAAGGAAAATGGAAGACCAAAAAAGAAGAAAAAAAAATTGACACTTGTCTACTCGACAGAATATATATGAAAAAGAGTACAATAGAACTAATAAAAGGTTGTAATGAAATTCGCCAGTTTGCTCTGGTACAGTATGGGTCTCAGGTACATTTAAGCTATCCGATTTGGGATAGGATGACGAGAGAAGACAGTCGTCGTGGATATTTTCGTATACCGTCGGAAAGCCATTTATCCAGAGTGAGTGCCACGTTTTTAGCGAAAACACTAGTTTGCCAGCCCCGTGCGAAATTCTGAGCAATCAGGATAGAGCACGATTGCACTCTTCTTCTTCTTCTGCTTCTCTTGCTAGAGCTACCACCACCAGCATCCACCAAATCGACACGTCGATAGTGCCATTGTTCTCCTTCAAAAGGAAGCATGGTCTCCTCGTGTGCTGGCTGCATGTAGGTGACAAAAAAAAATCTTTTTCACAGGCAGTAGCCGCCGCGCGGAGTGCGTATCACGAAATAATGATTTTTGGATTGAAATAAAAATCAGAGTTTTAAATTTGTCCATATTTATAAAGTTTTCCTCGATTCACAGGTTTCCAGTAAAAATTGCATCTTTCACTATAAATGCATACTAATTTGGCAGTTTCATGGCGAAATTTGGCTTCCATCACTCACCTCCAGCGAAATGGCCGTCTACTGCCAAGAAAAAAAAACTAACCAACCAACCAATGTTGTACACAAAAAAAGCCAGACAAAACATCTCACATTTAATATAAACGTGTAGACTATATAAAAACTCTCTATCGCTTAATAATAATAATAATCGGTTTTACTCTTCATTTTTAGAGAGACAAGCGCTACTTGTGAGATTGTTAAATTGGAGTTATGACATGCCCATTTTAAAAGGATGATAAAAAAAATTTTGAGTGATGATTAGCCAAGAATGAATTTTAGCCAAAGTTAGCTATCTCCTCTGCTCCTGTTTATTTTATTACTGCGAGAGCTTGGGTATTCCCTATTCATAATCCTTCCAAGTGGAACTTCCCATCATGTGAGGAGGACGACGACGGCGACGCTCATTTAAGCATTCACTCCTATAAGGATAATACATATCCTCATGAAAAAACCGCAAAACGAGAGTGATCTTCAATCTTGGAGCACATAACATTACATAAGAGGAGGAGGAGGAGGATAGATGGATGTTGAAAACCCGTCTTCTAAAATTAGATGCCTTTTGCTCTTTCTATCCTGAAATTTTGTGAGGAGAAGAAAAAAAACCCGCTACATCTCTTCTCCTCCACCACCACCACTCACCTCGAAACACAAATACAGAGCAGCAGCGCAGTGTCGTCGTCGTCCCAAGTCCCAATGAATTTCACTATCCCACAGCGAGGAATAGACACCATTCATAATATTTTTTGTTTAAAACAACCATCTACCTACAAAATGATGATCATCTTGTGACGTATTTTTTGGTGTCGCTTGATATCATGTACTACTCATTGTGCATCCCATCATCGGATCCTCTCCTCTTAAAACCAAATCACACTTATACCGATATATATATTCAGCAGCAGCAGGTTTTAAAAACTACGTTTCCGATATACATATAAATATTTTCCCTGTAAAATATCAGATCCGTGTGTGTCAATCCCACAACGCACCGCAAATCCCAACTTCCAAACTAAACGCTGTCTTGGTTTAAACCCTACTGAAACTGGGAAAGTCTACTTGTGAAATTGTGTGGTGTGTGTGGTGTTGTTCCGTTCTCCAAGTAAATTAAGTATTATGGTTCTCCTTCCATTACTACATGTTTTTAGGAGTCACCACGTGTATTGTAAATTTAAAACTACTATTATCCCTACTATTCCATGTGATGGTACAGATGTAAAAAAGGAGAAGAAGAAGAAGAGGAGGAAAAAAAAGAATGGCGACACTTGCATATAAAAATTTTTTCGCAGGAGTTGATCCTAAATAGAAGGATATATACACAACTTTTTCCTCTCTCTCTCTCTCTCTCTCTCTCACTCACTCTCTCTCTTCCTTATCAACCATTACGTATTCAGAGTAACCTCTAAAAATACATAATACTCTCTGTTATTTCCCCAAGAACACAAACACAGATTGAATGAGAAAACTCTCTTCTCCAACAACATGCTTTCTAAATGGAGAGAGAGAGAGAAAAAAAAACGAAACGAAAAGATAGTGAGCAACATTATCACTTTGACAGAGGGAGAGAATACGGAAGATGAACAAGCTCATGAGAGTGTATAAAAAAGGGGGAAAAGAGTGCGGACTGTAAATGTAAATCCTGTACTACTGGTGCTGGTGTGTGTGTATGTTTAGTAGTAGAAAATCTTAAAGAGAGAGAGAGAGAAGGTTTTACAATTTCAGAAGCAAACTTGCTTCTCTCTCTCTATTTTCTAATATATTATGAGGATGAAAACATTGTGAGGGTAAAAGAGTACACATGTCTCGGGACTCTTTACTTCCGTATAGAATATTATTGCATTAAAGTAAGTAGTAAATTGTAGTGGAACTTAGGTCTCTCCTCTTGGCTTGTTTTTCTTGGTCCCTCTTCCCTAAGAAGACCGTCGTGCATGGTGCTATGGTTGGTGCTCTCTTTTTTTCATTCAAAAAGATTATACACCACCACCATCACTACACAAGCAACGGCTCTATAAGGTTCGCACTCCGGAAGAGAGTTTATTACGGTGTGCACTTGTTCCATGGACCATTTTTTTAAAAACATTTTGCACTCAACTGTCCCCCACCATGCATCTCTTCTTCTCTTCTTGTGTAGTAGCCTATGCAAAACTAAAAAGATTTTTTTCTTACTCTATGTAAAAATATGTATCTAGTTTTGTTAATGTCGTCCCCGCGTGCCTAGCCTCCTTCCTCGGCTCGGATTTTCATGGACTCATTTTAAAATGGTAGTTCAGTAGTTGCTTCAATAGTTTGAAATGGTTGTTGCCTTTTTGTCTGTTTGCAAAGTACGGATTTGCATTGCGCGATGAGAAAATTATGAGTGGAGTGGAGTGGAGTACGCCGGAGATGTAATGCTAGCTCTGTGGATGGCTGTCTCTGCTCAAAAAACATTTTCCTTGTGGATGGCACATTGGGACATTCAATGTAATGAAATGGAAAAAAAGAGCGAGTAAACAAAATGAAAATGATTATATCGTCTCACAAGTCAAGTCAGAAGAGAGGAAGAAGGTTCACATGCGACATAACCAAGACAAGAGACAAATGAGTAGTTGAGTTGAAACTGAAAAAATAAGCTTCAAAAACAAGTATGTATATATATAATATGTATTCATCTCTTCTGTGATCATTCCATCAGGTTTTAAACTTGCAAATGACATAGTGTTTCAGTAAGTAAAAGCAAGGAGGAGAAGCAGAATGCAGAATGAAGGGGAAATGGGCTCCGTATTACGTACGTAAAGATGAACAGAGCAAAACATACTTATTATCTTTCCTGGTATCATCATCGCCACCAGAGAGAAAAAAAATATCATGTCGGGGAGAAATTGCGCAGCAGACTTACGGTAAGATTGGAAATCTCGAGAAAAACTTACTACTTAAATGCTCAGGCGTTTAAAAATTCTTTAAAAATTTGCCAAGACGTTTTGATGAATTATCATGATTTACATCGAAAATGAAATAGAATGAAAAAAATTAGTAAAAATGCGGTTTTTGTTGGAATGGGCCAAGTGTGTCGTCGTCGTCCTCGTCGTTCAGTTTTGTGACGGTAAAATAACAAAAAAAGGAGGATGATGGGGGAGAAGAAGAAAAAAAAAGAGTTTTTGTATAGGTTCCAATATGTTGCAGCAGCAACGACACTTGCTCCAATATTTTTTTTTCTGGGGTGACGTAATAATAACTGTTGAAACGGTTCCATCTTTGAGGCAAAGTTGTCTCAGGTCAGTTTTTTTTTCACAAAAATTGTAAGACTTTTTGGGGAAAGGGGGACATGTGTGAGAAATTCCTCAGGCCAACAACATATGATTTCACTGGCACTTGTTTCGTGGTTGATTTCCTATCTCCTTTATTTCCCCCTTTTTTAACATTGCCCTTCGGCTTGGCAACCTTATCATCTCGTTTATAAGAAGGTAGGCAGAGGCAGAGAGAGTTTTTTTCCTCATACTTAACAAAAACGCAGATCTGGTTGCCTACAACACTATATGTTTTTCTGTGTCGGCGGTGTCTGCTGTACGTACTTGTGCGAGAGAGAGAGAGAGAGAGGGAGAAGTGTTTGGCTTGATTTCCAGTAGCCAAAGCCAAAAAATTAAAGAAAACCTTTTTGGCTCTGAAATTGAAAACAAACGGTTGCATGGCTGGAGCAGTAGCAGTAGTCTTCACATGTTTCCCGGCCTGGTCCATATACACAAAGATTTTTTTTCTCCAAAAAAGTTGAGAAAAAAGTGGAGTGTTATGGTATCCCCGGTTAAAAAAAAAAAAAGAAGAAGAAGAAGAAGAAGAAAAACGAAAAGTTACCCTTATGAAAAACTCAAGTAAGTAGTGGAAGTAGTAGGGAGACGGAGAACGAATTTGTGTCAGAAGTCAATGTGGTTTTCTTTTTTGGCTTCTTCATTAAGAAATGGAACTGGTTTCCAGTTTTTGGGGAGCCCATAGCTAACTACTTTTTTTTGCTACCGGGAAAAATACTCAGTTGCCGTGTGGAATTTGGTTTGACAACACTACCACTACCACCAAAATGGTAATCCAGAAACAAACTACTACATATTATAAATAAGTATTTTTCTTACAATAAAATTCAATTTCCCCTCTGTACTTACCATGGTGACTGGTTGAATGTAGGTGGGAGTCTCGTAGTACGTTGTAAGAACCAGGGTTTCCCCCTTCACTTAAAAAAGTGGAAAGAGGTAGAGTGGAGAGACGACAGTAAAAAAAGTGTGCGAATCTGGGAGGAGAGTTTTCCCACGGAATTAGAAGCGATAGCACCCCCTTGTCTTGGAGATATAGGGGTGGATTTTCTTGTCTTGTTTAAACACCAACAACCAAGCCTGCTGCTCAATTTGTTCAACTCAAATCACACCACCACTTTCTCTCTCACCAATTGTTTGATAATGTCAACAGTCTCAACAGTGATTCAACAATTTTCACCCAACCCCAAGTCAAAAGTAATTTCACCTTTTGTTGCAGAAGAGGAGAATCTGAGAACCAATTGTAAACGCACTTTACCAACTTCAAGGCAGTGTTTGCTTGTTTCCCAGTGTTTTCGTTTTATTACAAATGGTAGAAACTCGGAGGATTAGTAGCAAGCAGCACTCCCTCAAATACCGACAAAGCCTGTCCCTCTTTTGTTTGAGACAGAAAAACGGGATTTTGTGTCGGTGGAGAAAACAAAGTGGCAGAACGAGTCTCTTGGGAAACCTGTCAAGTCACAAAAGTTTTTTTTACCCAATATTTACCTCGCTACACACCACCACCATCAACACCACCAACCAACTTTTCACAGGATATTATGAGCGAAGAGAACACCGAAGAAGCAAGTCAAGAACAAGAAGAACAACCCTCATCCAACCATTGTTTCTTGTTACCCCTTAGTTTTTGTTCTAGCTAACTCGTCTCAGAAGAGCCTCTTTCTCACTCTCTCTTGCTCGCTCTCCTC